>WEDG01006169.1:0-195930 GCA_017591395.1 Schistocephalus solidus | reverse complement strand
TGTGAACCCTGGTGTGTCGTTATGGGGCCAGGTCATGCTTAAAACTATCACGGTGCGCTAAAAGCCGTGGCTTGGTAGGTTGCTTACTGACGGGATAACTCGGACCTCATGGTCAGCCCAATGTGTGTTTTGTGTGGAGTGGCTGACTGGCGGATTGAGAGTCAGGTTGCAATGGCTCCTTCTTAAAGTGGTCTTTATAGCTCTCCCACTCTGTGGGATCCGAGCCAGGTGTGGTGGTACGCCCTGGGGCGGCTCGGGCCGCGCCAGTAACCTGCGACCTCTCATCTCCGGTCTTCTTTCCTGTGTCGTGAGACCGGGCTCAGGTGGGGGAGGAGAAGAGTGTGCGGTAACGTTAACCGCCGTGGTTGGAAGGTTGCCAACTGACAATTACACTCAGACCTCGTAGTTAGTCCAATGCGTGTTGTGTGGAGTGGCTGACTTGTGGTCTGAGAGTCAGGCTGCGATGGCTCCTTCTTACCGTGACCTCTGGCTATCTCACACATGTGAGATGTAAGTCATTCAACCCCCTGTTGTTTGAAATCCTGGTGCTTGTGTTTGGGGGGCCAGGTCGTGTACGTAGTACACGTAGACGAGGTCACCAGCAGCTGCGCCCGCTTCCGCATCAGAAAACTGACCGGCTCGGACAGTGGTCTGATTGTGGGGGGTGGGGAGAGTGAGGTCGAGAGCTTAGCGTATTTTCCTCAATATACACAATCTGACGCGCTTGAAACTATCACGGTGCACTAAAAGCCATGGCTTGGAGATCTGCCAATCTGACGCTTCCACCAGACCAGGCCGTCGGCTCAGTGTATGTGCTGTGTGTTTCGAGTGGCTGACCAGTGGACTGGGAGTCAGACGGCGATGGCTGCTCCATATCCCCTGAGTTTGTGAACCCTGGTGTGTGCGTTATGGGGGCCAGGTCGTGCTTAAAACTATCACGGTGCGCTAAAAGCCGTGGCTTGGTAGGTTGCTAACTGACGGGATAACTCGGACCACATGGTCAGCCCAATGTGTGTTTTGTGTGGAGTGGCTGACTGGCGGACTGGGAGTCAGGTTGCAATGGCTCCTTCTTAATGTGGCCTTTATGGCACTCCCACTCCGTGGGATCCAAGCCAGGTGTGGTGGCACGCCTCGGGGCGGCTCCGGCCACGCCATTCACCTGCACCCTCTCCCATCTCCGGTCTTTTTCACTCTGTCTTGACACCGGGCTCAGGTGGGGGAGGAGGAGAGAGTGCGGTAGCTGCAGCGAAAGTCTAATATCACTTAAAACTAATTCACGCGCATGTCATCGTCCCTGCACCCCCTGGTGTGGAGCATACGGTGGACCTCGTCGAAATCAACGCTCGAACTGCCACCGCTACACCCTTGCCAGGTTACATAACCAACTATGATATACAGCCATATGTGGAACTCTGTAGAAAATTACCGTTCCAAGGGCATTTAAACGTTGAGTAATATGCATTGTGTAAACTACTGGCAAACGGATTTGGCACATAATTTGCCTGCCAGCGATTCTTCGGCAGCCAATAAACGGCACAAATCAAAGAGGAATGCGTACTGGAGGTGCACTAAGAGTGCGTGTTCGTTTGGTCCTGTTGGACCAAATTGTGCCCCCTTAACTGGCCACGTGGTAGATGCAATGGACCAACATAGGGGCCACACCAGGGCACGGCAGGCATTAATAGGGTTGCGCTGCCATGAAAAAATGCCGACCATGGGGGGTTGGGTGTGGTGGCACGCCTAGTGGCGGCTATGGGTCCCGGCCGTGCCAGCCACCTGCGCCCTCTCCCATACCCTGTCTTATTGACTCTGTCTTGAAACCGGGCATAGGTGGGGGAGGAGAGAGTGTGGTAGCTGCAAAGCAAGTCAACTATCACTTAAAACTAAATCACGCACAAGTCACAGTACCCGCACCACCCTTCTCGGGATAGTTCCATGGACATAGTCGAAATCGATTGTATAACTATCATAGTACCAAGTAATTGGCCACCAGTTTTAAACTTAAATAACGCGTCAGTGATTTGCAGTTTCGAATTGAGAAACACGAAAAAAATGAAATTTTCACTGACAAGCCTGACCCTAGGATTCCATCACTCTGTAGCTCTCCTCACTGGCATTTTTACTGGGATTATAAATCACCTTGCTTTTACAGGTAAACTGCTAACTCAGGAAACGTACATTATCTCAATCCATGAACATCATAAATGGTACTGAATGCAGAAGCTTAAACAGAGCAGAATATTCTGAGATCTTTAGTATAAATGTAAGAAATATGAAACCTCAAGTGTACGTTTTTAGCAAATTCATGTAACCGATTTCTCAAAAGTGGTAATGTCCTTAAAATCCTTACCGTATACGTGTGTGCGGGTTATTTTTTGTCTCCTAGCAAACATATTTAACCTTCAAAAGTATGTCAGAATTTATATTTCGAGTGAACCTTATAATTTCTGTTGTCACTGACTACTGACCTGTAGAGGTATAGGGTAGACTTTGCGCAGACGGTCAGAAAAATCTCGTTTGAAAGTCAGCATCATTTAGTGCCTGAAATATCTGTAAAGAAGAACCTAATATTACAACCAAACTTAAGTAATCTGTTAAAATCAAAAATATTTATCAAATGTTCTGCTTAAATTGCATGAGATAGAACATTTACCATACTTATAACATGAGTTAAAAATTGCAGCACCGTCTACATGAAATATACCTAAAGTTAAAAATGGGCTCATTCTAAATAACTTCAAAGATGATCGTTCATAACATTGAGGCAGATAAGTGGGCATGAGAAAAAAAGACCATGCGTAAATTAAGTTTGATGATGTGCATTTTCTGGGCTTACCAAATTCTCATTTGATAGTCAGACAATTGAAATTTCTCAAGATTCATACAGCCTTATCAAAGAATTTAAAAGAAAACATAATTTTTATACATAGAAAAGCTGGATGGTTAACGTTGAAGAGGAGTAACTAAGCTAAATGCGGATCATTTGAATTAAATATGCATTAATCGGCTACGTTCAAGCGTTATATTACTATTATTATATAACGGTTGTTTCAGCACTATTTTTTAGAGTAATAAATGATATCTGCAGCAGGAAGTAACTAATCATTCCTGTTTTCGATAATAGGATTATGAATTTTAGAAAGATTTCCATTTTAATTTGTGTCAAAAATCTGAGAAATATTTACTGAGTTATGCTACATTCCACCCTTAAAATGCATTTTTAAGACGAGTAATAAACTAAGAGTATAAATTTTTCCGTTTGAAAAGTTAATGTTTACTTTCATTTTCTCCATTTCTTTTCATCCTACTGTTAGTTGATTTTCGAATGCATTCTGCGTGGGTTTCTCATCCTGGGTTCTGCGGTAATTTGGTCAGGGCCATTATTTTGGGCATCGAGCACACTGAAATGCCATCGGTTTCGAGCACATTGAAATGCCATCGGTTTCTCTGATGGATATCCTCCGTAACTACATTGGATACACCGTAATGTCACCCATCTGCCTGTCATCCTATGTTGTTCTTTTTCAAGCCTAGATGAAGTGGAGAGAGGCCAAATCCAATGTGATTCCTTAGTGGGACAATGTTGATGCCTTCGGCAGGATTTACGGTTTTGCTTTTTGATTTAATCGCAAATGAAATTATTTTTTCGCGAAAATTTAAATGATGTCCTTCCAGGAACAATCCTCTAAACTCTTTTAATTGTTTGAGTGCCAAGGATAACGACTTATCCTTTTTTTGGAGAGTTCTAGGCTTGTAATCTCTTCACGGTGTATATTTACAATTAAGAGATGATGTGAGGCGACGCAGCCTTATAGACATCTACTGATTGTCTTATGAGTAAACGCCTTTGCTAGGCTATCAGATCTCTCATGTAGTCCTTGGCTGATGATATGTGACGGCTACACAATTATACCTACCTTAAAATTCAACCTATTTATTCTCGTTATACAAATGTTTCATGACAGATGGACATGGGAGTTATCCACTGAAAACGTCTGTTAATTGATTAAATACTATAGTAGTGTTTTGTTAGAAGTCACTACTGATTTAGCTCCTGATCCTTGGCAATTTGGGCTTAACCCTCGGGGCGGATGCTATTGAAAAGACTATAGTGATGAGCGGACGCAGTAAAAAGTAAAAAAATAGACCAATTAATTTTTTAGCCAACCTACATTTTACTACCTTTCTTAAAGCTGTATTCAAGTGTTTCTGTGGAGGGTAAAACATACAGTGGGGGGAACAAAGAAAATTTTCAGATTAACCAGATTTTCTTACACATGCCGAAATGTAAGGCAATCTCACTTCTATATAACTATGGATCAAAACCTTCTTTATAAACGATTTTCTCCCATAAAACATTTACTTTTCTCCGAGTAAAACTTCCCTGGATCAGATTCAGGCAGGTGCACAAAATAATTTTTGAAATTTTCTTTTACATTCTCAATCGAACTAGACAAAAAAGGATGGCGTGTTCCCTAAAGCAGCTGTGAGGCCGCAGATTTGCTGCACCTGCCATTTCTTGCAGCATAATTCACAATCAGAAAGCTTCATTTTTCAGTTGAATTTGTTATCAGACAGCGGGTAAAGAGTACAAACCATGCTTTTCATAATGGTCGAATGGAATTTTGTTGCGGGTTGAGCCTCCTTACCAAAAATGTTAGTCAACCAGAAAAAATGCCGATAATGATCGGGGTAAACGGATACTTTACTTTTTGGGGACTATTTTGCTTTCATTAAGCCAAGGATAATGCTAAGCACAATCTGCGAATAGAAACATAAGGATGCATAACATCTCGGCGCAAACGGTCTGCAGACGGGTCATCACTTGGCATTCTTTTTAACTAGAGGTATATTATTTAGCCTCATAGATTGAACCTATTTCTGCACAGAATTTTTCGTATAAAGTATCGTGACCGGGATAAACAGTCGAGCAACATGAAAAGACTTAAAGGTTTTCTTTGAGTATTACACTTTAAATAGCCTTGTCCAGTCATCATAACAAATCCTACATTGCTGGTATTGTATTTGATTAAGCAGGTAGTTTTTTTATTAACGAAGCTTCGGTCTGCATTTATTACAGTAATTTATACCATTTTCGTTGAAATTAAGGCTGACATTTAACATCAAACATCACACAGCAAACTCTACATTTGACAAAATTATAAACAGCTTGGCATGCATGGTAGATATTTTTTAGATTCCAGATTGATTGCTTAAGAACGTGGGCCTAAATACCAGGCAATTTTATCAGAACTGGTGTAGTGATATCGGACGGTAACCTTATTTACAAAAGTGAGTTAACACACATCTACCGGCCCTAACCTCATAGCTCAGGTGGTTAGATTGAGGACTGTACGTAACTTGTTTGCTTGCCTTTCTGGGTTCAAATCCGGTCACGGGTGCCGAGGTTTACGATTAAGTTAATAGAATAAGTGAAATGTGCAAAACACCCGCACTTATTTTAGAGAACAATATGTATTTTCTGAAAAGGTGGCCTATATGAACGTTATTTTAGCTTTTTTTGCCGACACGTCAAGCCTAATTTACCCGATACAGTCCAAAAAAGAAAGCAATAGGCTAATGTGAAGAATGATGAACTGCCTGCAAAATGAGTCATATGGAGCGGGGGCAGACGTAATGCTTTGCCAGGACAGGATTTGCTGTAACTTTGAAACGGATAGAACTCCTTACACAGAGCACTTGCTTTCCGAACATGTATAGCAGGAAATATCAACCAAAAGCTTTCGTTGCCATATCGATCACAAAAAGCCCAGTCCCACGCAATCGCTTTTCGATTTCGCAGATTAAAATGTTCAGTGCTTTCAGCAGCGTGTAACTTTGCTTACAGGCTAAATTTTAATTGGAAATGATTTTTCAAAGTCATATAGCACCTAGAGACAGTACAAACCGTTTAATAACAAATTTGCAAAAGTTTTTGAGAGATGTAATGAGTGAAATGTTGTATGTTTACAGCAGAATACTCCGGAGGATATATGATAAATCGTTATAATGTGATGCCATACATTTTATACTTTATTGCAAGTTTTCCGAAATTCATGCTTTGAAAACGTTCAGTTTACAGTAAAATCCCACCTCTATTTAGAAGTAGAACGAGACCCCACCGGAAGGCGGGAAACTGCTGAGCGTACAGTGAGCTTCCACCAATTTGCGATTACGTTTCTCCATCTGGACTTCTAGAAACTGGTCCTGAAGTACGGCCTCGGATCAAATTGCTTCATAAGACACCTGTACAGGCCCGTTCGAAGAATCTCTCGAGGTCTCAATGTTGGTATTTTGGACGGTTTTATCGCCTTTTTCTTCGCCTTCCTCAACATTAGAAAATTCCACGTCTTCCACATAGTATTCTACGGTTATGGCGGAACAATCGGTTATCTGCAGCAGTTTGTGTTCCTCCATTCTTTGAAAGGGACACCTCACACCTGGTTGTCCATCAGAGGCACACTCAGTCTAGACTGTTTCTAAAATCGACACAAGGTTGTAGTCTTTGAGAATAGGTTATCTGCTCAGAGGTAACAATGAAGTATTTTATGTCTGACGGCCCTTGTTGTCTGCTTGGATCACAAAAAAGCAAGAAAACGTGAAAGCTAGTGCGCATTTGTCCAAAATATTATCCATTTGAATTATTGTCACAATAAAAATTGGCGTTTTCGTTTGTAAGTATAACAAACAAATTTTTTATCTCACAAAGTTTCACCGTAACTTCCATTGCTGCAATAATTTCTACTCCATTACTGCACTGCGACAGCATTTCTTGAATAATCCTCTTATAGTTTTTCTTCACAAAATAATTTGAAATGACCACAGGAGACACCAAAACTATTATTTCAGCTCAGCTGGCCAATGTAAATGGTCCTTGTGTTCAAGATCACTGCCGGAATCTCAGATTCTCCACTTATATTAGCAGGTCCGCTGAAATCGTTCTTAAAGCTACATTCCAGGATTCAATCTAGGTACTAAATGCCAGGCGTTGACGTGCATTGAGCAGAAAGTCACATTGAATGTGTGCGAAGCATGATGGCTTAATACAGAAACTAGTGAGGTGCTTAGATGTTTTTTCTATCATCCTTACAATACTTGTGACAGAATATGATATTTTACTGCAGGTTCAGGGGTTATGAGGTAAATTTAATAAGTGTCATGAGAGGGTAAGGACGGGGCAAATATCGACATTTGTGATAGGTGGCATGCCATGTTAATCGTCGTTAAGGCAAAATATACTGCAACTACGCTTTATTTTGCATGTTAATTCACAAAACATAGACACAGCCTGGGTAGGGCAAATAGTTATGCATATTCAAAACTTCGAAAGATAAAACACATCTCAATTCACAACTGCTTTGTCTCTATGGCATTGAATTTTCTGCTTTAGGACACTCGGCAGTGGACTTTATATCGTCATTAAACAGTAAAAATTAAGAATGTTTACAGAATATTTTAAAACACTTCACTACGAATAATAGAAGACAGATCTGTGCCACCTCGGACTTAGACCAACAGCAATGAACAGACATGTTGCATTATCTCTGCAGAGATATGAAATGACCTGAACGATGTTACTGTCTGTTTTCTTACGCACTCTTGAATCACCTTTTCACACTTTTTAACAAAATATGAATATTTTGTTGTTTTTTCGGAAAAAAGGACCTGTGATATCACAGATAAACCTGGACTCATTCTGTAGCTGATTGGAATTTATGAAGTATCTCATAAATATTACGATCTAAAACATATATATATATATATATATATATATATATATATATATATATATATGATAGTGTGTGGCTCACAGATCTGCATAAGGAACATTTATGTTCCGCTGTGCACTGGAACTCACACTAGAGCCCTCACAGGCGGTCGCAAAACAACGCGTAGCATATGTTACAAATGTGGAACCGACGAAGACAAGGGAGACCGGAATGGCCATTTCCGACTTATTAGTCATCATCAGCCAGTCATACCCAATCCCAAGTGTGGAACACCTGGGATTCGAACCCGCGACCTTTGGTAACTGAGTCAAACGCTCTACCATTGAGCCACGGGCTCGTTGCTTTGTCGGTTGCGATCGGGAATATGATGATAGTGTGCGGCTCACCGATCTGCTTAAGGAACATTTATGTTCCGTTGTGCCCTGGAACTCAGACTAGAGCCCTCACAGGCGGTTGCATAGCGACGTCTAGCATACGTTGCAAATGTGGAACCGACAAAGACAAGGGAGACCGGAATGGCCATTTCTGACTTATTAGCTGTCATCAGCCAGTCATACCCAATCCCAAGTGTGGAACACCTGGGATTCGAACCCGCGACCTTTGGTAACTGAGTCAAACGTTCTACCATTGAGCCACGGCCTCATTGCTTTGTCGGTTGCGATCGGGAATATGATGATAGTGTGCGGCTCACCGATCTGCTTAAGGAACATTTATGTTCCGTTGTGCCCTGGAACTCAGACTAGAGCCCTCACAGGCGGTCGCATAGCGATGTGTCGCGTTTGTTGCAAAGGTGGAAACGACAAAGATAAGGGAGACCAAAATGGCCATTTCTGGCTTATTAGGCGTCATCAGCCAGTACTTCCCAATCTCAAAGTGTGGAACACCTGGGATTCGAACTCGCGACCTTTGGTAACTGAGTCAAACGCTCTAACATTGAGCCACGGGCTTGTTGCTTTGTCGGTTGCGATCGGGAATATGATGATAGTGTGCGGCTCACCGATCTGCCTAAGAAACATTTATGTTCCGTTGTGCCCTGGAACTCAGACTAGAGCCCTCGCAGGCGGTACCAGGTATTCCAAACTTGGGATTGGGTATGACTGGCTGATGACGGTTAAGAAGCCAGAAATGACCATTCCGGTCTCCCTTGTCTTTGTCGGTTCCACATTTGCATATATATATATATATATATATATATATATATATATATATATATATATATATATATATATATATGCTCTTGATTCATATCTACGCGCATTTTCCAAAATATGTAGATTTTTGCTGTATTTTAGAGACAACGTACCCAATCTATCACAGCTATCATAGGATTGATTTTGTAGCTGATTTTATTGTATGAATTTTCTCAGAAATATATAGATTTTACACATATTATTAAGTAAATATCATTTAAAATCAAAAAGTTGGTCAGGTCCACATACTAGTTAACAGATTTTACGTTAATTTTTGTGGACCTTGTCGCAGCTATTCCGGTTTAAATCCCTCTTACTATTTATGTTCTTTATATGCAAAATGCGTTTTAATTTAACCATATTCATATTCTTCTAAAATGTTCGACTCTTCGTTTTTATACTTTTCTTGATTAGTTGCGTATGGTTTATGCAATTACGCATTAATATCAAAATCAGAGAGCATTTTTATCCAACTTGAAACTGGTTTTATAATCTGACTGTACAATTTCCTTAAAAAAATCATATGGTTTGTTGCCCTCAATGTTGAATGTCACTGTGAACTTGTTACGTCAGTGTGACCTAAGATGAAAATTCAAAAACAGATTACAACCAAATTATTGGAACATAGTTAAGGAAAATATGTTTACTTTTAATCTTACGTTAAGCTGATAAATACTTCAATCATTTTTCTTTTAGCTTCATTTATTTCCTATGGCGCAAATTATTTGTATCAGTTAATCCGGTCAATTTCACGGTCAGTAAGTAACTAGCCACTCTCCCGGGTGCCGTGCTGACGTTATTTTTTGTGCTGACATTACACTCGTGAAATAAAGGAAGCTAAAAGTTTGTTACTGATTTTTTCGCCTCACCTCGTAGTTGTATTAAGCTCCGTTGTTTTGGTGGGATTCAACAGACAATTAATTGTTTATCGGCCTATGAACCTGGCTTAACACATGAAATGACCTTTGGATCGTGATTTGTTTGGTGCTTTTTCGACGCATCTCCTACTTGTATTAAGTAATTGCGTTAACTGTGATTCGACAGACAGCTTTTTGCCTTTCGTTGCATGAACCTGGTTAAACACATAAAATCACCTTCAAAAAGAGAACTATTCCCGAATCTCTTCGTATTTTGGTGCGTTAAAATTTATTACGTTGTGGAAAAATTCCTTCTAAAGGAAGCATCATCTTATGCTCTGGCTGACCAAATTCACAAAATCGTTTCTGAACAGATCTTATAATTGGAACGTTTAAAACACGTAAATAAATTGAGGGAAATCTATGCATTTTTAATAAATCTCAGAAATTAAACGAAGTGGCAGTAAATAATTATTATAATTAGACACATTCCAATGTATATAAAAGAAGTATGAAATAACTTGACCAGTCCATTTATGTTGACAAAACCTTGTGCTAAGGCATCCGTTTTATCTACTCTGATTGCGCAAATTCTCACCTTATACATCGATGAACATCGAACTGATGATGACCTTTGCAGTTACTTGTCCGTGTTGTTTGAATTTTCTGCCAAGTTATGGCTATCGAGGTCAAGCAACACCTGAACTTTGAAATTATGCAAATGTTTCATAGTAAAGTGATGGGGTTTTAATCCAAGAATCCATTCTATGTCGATCAACATGCATAGAAGAAAATGGACGGAAGTGTTGTTCGAAAACAAGACATCAGAGGCGATTTCAGCCGTGTCTGCAGCTGAATTACAATCGATAAACAGGTAGTTTATCGGGAGTGCTTAACTAAACACCCGTTTCCTTTTCTAGAAAGTCCTTCAATTTCTGTTTTTTCGCAATTAACCGGCTTAATTTAAGACCTATAGGCTTTGGTTTCTACAAAATAAAACGTAAGCACAGCTCTTTACCCTGTCATTTTGTGAAGTATTATATTATTTAAAGGTGAGGGCAGGATGGTTAATCACAGGAACTGGTGTTAAAATCTCAGGAAGCACAAGGCATTATCAGTTCATCTATACCCCTTAGCGAATCTTTCAATCACAGATGGCGATAGTTACTGAAATTAAAATTCTGTGAGTCAACAGAGCGCGAAGGAACTTCAACCCTTTTTATACCCAGAGCGATGAGGAAATCTCATAGGATAAAATGCTCATTCCAGAGACATATTAACGTTATATTTGTGGTTAAATAGAAATGTAAGTACGGTTAGCGCTTACCAGTTGCTTGGGATTATAGACTATATACTGCAGGCCCATTTCAGATTACATTTGCCGTTTTCCGTTGTAGAAACGGGCGAGTATAAAAGATAATGCAGGCAAAAGTTCCAAGGTGTTGCCCATTGGGAGTTCAGTAGACATCGCATGCACATAAGCATAAATGAAAATTAGGTTGCTGATAGAAGTGAACAGGCAAATTCCAGGAAGCAGTTCTGAGAAGGAAGAGGCGATCACTGGAACATGGTGTTCCAGTGATTGCATCTTTGTATAAAAAGTAGGATTGTTTCAACGATTATTTTGGCTGCAGTCGTACATATCTCCTCTCTTTCCATCGTAGTTTGATTTACGCCGTGCGTTTTGGTGCCTTTTTGAAAAACAGCGTTAAACATAGCAGCTCAAAAAATAATAATACACTCTGCAAGTACCCGTTGACTTGACTTAGCAGTAAAATGCACATTTATCAAACGCCGAGTTTTATTACTGCAATGTCGAATCTAGTAGAATAGGCATCTTTCTTATCTAATCATAATTATTATATTTTCGATTTTACGCATATTCTCTACCATGGTATTTTGTAAACTATTTGTTTGGGTCTGCTCATCGTTCTTGCTGTTGGCTATTGAACGTTTCGCTGGGAACTATAAAATAGTTAACAAGATCTCAGGAGACACTCATAAACTCAAGCTGATTAAAGGACTAAAATGCTTAAAGACCAGCTGGGGCATCTCAGTGGCCTAATTTTAAGGAAAAAGGAACACCAGAACTGTCAGTTAATTTAAAACGTTTTCTGGGGTTCTGTAGAGTAATAAATAGCACATACACATAGTACGGATGCTCCTGCGCCCAATCAAAACGAGTAACTATTTCCATGCTACAAAGTTAACCCTTAACGTAAGCTAACCTGCCTAGCTGAAAGAGGCAAATAGGATGCCCCGAATACAAGTGGAATTACGCTACCTTCTGGAAAGAATATTTACTTTCGTCTCCTAAAATTATTCAGAACACGAACTTTATACCCATCATAACCTTACCCTCACTCAACCCTTAATAAAACTTAAAACATAGCCTCAATCATAACGCACATCTCAACTCTAATCTCCTGCAATTTAGAGCAATGCAACCATATAATGGCGGGTCCGCATTCCCATCTGCCCCCCTTCTAATTTTGTCACCAAAAGTTGCAAATCCACCCACAATAAGGGGGTGCGTGGTCTTGTGCATGAAACTTTTGCGAAAACCAAGGAACACCGGTTAATAAAATAATTATTTTATGTGTCAGTGTTGATAAAGTGTTTTAATTTCTTGTACTTTAAATTTAAACGTTTGTTTCCCAGTTTTAATTTCTGAAACTAGACTTTGAGATCTCAAAATGTTTTAAAGCTAATGTTTTTAAGCCATGCACAGGGGACATAAGCCACGATTATAGACAACAGAAATCGTACGAATACAGTCACTCAATTCTCTCGTGTTTGCGCTTTTGCTCTAGGTACATGCCAGAACGTGTGTGATTTCTATTTTATTTTCCTTGAGCAGGCTTGGGTATCATGGGGGGAATTTCCGATTGCAAAATTTCGAGCTCTATAGCATTCTTTTTGAATATTGTTTGCTTAAAATGAGCAGACTTAATCTTTTCCAATGAGTTCTTACCAATTTTCTTTGGCTTTTATTTCTTGCAAACTGAAACGACCTGCATTTTTTGGATTTAACGTAGGCAACTATTTTACAAAGGCAACCATATTGAGATCAGGGACTCAAAACCTAAGACAATTCCTTTAGGCGAAAATAATAAGTTTTACATATGCAATCAAACCTGGGTAGTATGTAATAGTGTCATAATGTTTCTATTAAATTACTATTTAACGTGGATTATTCGTAAAGCACTATAGCCACTCCGGCCAGTTGTTGTACATAGAATTTTATGGCAATGGCAGCAGCAATTTGAAGAGATTTAAACAGTAAAATTCATTAACGGGAATGTCATAGCTGGGAACAACTACCTACTGTGTACAGATAGAATTTAAATATGCGCTTTGCGTTTAGAGGGCCAACTTTCTTGTCTCATTCGTATTCATGACTATCGAGTTCACAAGCCATGAATTAGTGCAGAGATTTAAATTTAAACAATCCCTTTGTACTATGAAAACGTTTTTGTTAGAGTAGATTATTACAGATTGGGATCTGTGAGATTAGGCCAAAGGTGAGAGCAAATGTGGTCATAATGATATCCTGAAGCAGACCGTCACATTATCCTACAGGAAAAAATATTAAGTCTCGGGTATGCAGTCAAACCTTTGTAGAATGTAATACTTTCATAAAAGTTTATTTCAAAGGACTAAAACAGTAGTTATCCGCAAAGCATCATAGCTCTCGCAGCCAGATGTTTCACATAGAATTGCACGGCAAAGGCAGCAGGTATAGTTCAATCGGGACGATGGACTGCATACGTTAAAACAATATTAAGCTAAGGTGCTTGAAAAAGTAAAGCTGATCAACGGGAATGGCGTTTCTGTGTGCAGCTGATTCCCGCAAATCCGCGCAGAGGTGGCATTTAGATATGTGCTTCGTTAGAATGGATTTACTATCTTGGCATCGTTCGTGTTCATGACAGTCGAATTGGCAAGCCACAATACCTTGAAACCGCCTGGTTCATTGCCTTTCGTCAGTTCACTGGCCAGCTCCAAGGGCACCTCGCTTGTGGCATCATTCATCACTGCAGAAGCCAAAAGAAAGGCTCGTAACTGCCGCACTGCCGTCAACAGTCTACGTCATCGACTCTAAACCCCGCCATAATCTACGCAACAACCTCCGCAAATATGGTGAGGAAGGCTATCACCTCTCATGCTACTGCCACCGTTTAAAACACTCGACGCTCAGTTAACCCTGTATCTCCACTATTAGCAATGTGGACACCATCCCATGCATCTCTCATTGAGCTCACACATTCACCTCACGCCGGGCTTGGATTGTTACACAGCTAGATCAGCGCACAAGCGTCAGGAGTCTATCATATGCTCGTTGCATTCACATTCCCAGTTTCTCACCAGAGCAAACTATTCTGCTAAATGCGAATCCATGACATTGTGACTCACCGCAATATAGGCAAGTCCAACTTACCAATACGACCGCCACCAGAAGTAACATCACCGCAACTGATTCAGCAGTTCCAAATATTTCTTGACCAAAATGCCACTGCCAAGGTACATCGCCCCTCAGCAACTCTCACGTAAGCGGGCAGTGCGTTTTTCGTCTTCTCCATGTGACTACTCTGCTATATGTGAGGTGTTAGCAGTAAACCTCCTTGTATCGAAACCTGATGTGTTGTGCGGCTGCCAGGTCATGTGAGTGACACACACATACGGGCTATTTTGGTGCCTTCAGTCCCTCTATCATGCTCGGTTATATTGGTTGACCACCTCAGACGGTGGGCTAGCAAACGAGAAATGGAGGAGGGCGAGGTGCGGAAAACACATTTATTTGTAGAAAAACGTGGTTTGTTGTGTAGTGGCAAGGTCCTGAGTATGGCATGCGAATACGGACTATTTTAAGCACTCCCAGTCCCCCCTGCTAAGCTCAGTATTTGTTTATTGACCGGCTCGGACGGTGTACTGGGGAACGGGAAATGGACGAAGGCGAGAGAAAGATTTACACAGCGCAACTTTCTCCCTATAATTAATTTAACGCAGCTTGAGAATAGGACTGTACTCTAAAGGCTGTGGCTTGGAAGGCTGTCCAAATTACGATTTAACCCAGGCCTCCCCCTCTACCTCGCTGTGTTTTTGTATGGAGAGGCCGACTGGGGGCCGGGGAACGGGCTACAATGGCTCCTCCCTAAGTTGGTCCTAATTGGTCTTCCACCCAGTTGACACCAAAGCGCCCCTTCGGATGCCAGAAATACTGGTTATGTTTGCATAGAACAGGGATCGTTGTTGAAAGTCGCGCTTGTCACCTGCACCGATACCGCCTTTGGGCTTCCTCACTTTCTCTTAACCGCAGGCACAGATGGGAGAGGACGAGAGTATGTGGTAGATGCTGCGTACCTCCACTATAACTTTAAACTATGTTAGGCAAGTCACCGTCCCTCTACCCAATATGTTGTGGAAAACATGATGTTCATCGATGAAATGGATGACACAACGCTCAATTGAGATAGGAAGCTAGTTCCGCTTTTCGATTCACCAATGAATAGAAATGTAATCATCCGGAATGAAGTATATATGTTGCAACTCGATGAATTTATAAAGTGACTGTATAAATTTGAAGTTTCATTTGTTCTGACACCTAAAATAACTTTAAGCGCCAATAATGAACTACAATAAAGCGACTGTGCGAATGGGTAGAATCGTGAATATCCTTATCATCTCAGGCCAAATAGCCCTTAAATTAGTGGCACTTTCAAATGCTCGTTCGGAATAAATAAGAATAGGTTTCTGCACATACATTAAGTTATCAAGGTATGTTGAGGTGAAAAGCATTGAAAACTGTTGAAGCATTGTACGGATTGCTTTTGACGGTGGCGGCCTCAATAAACCTCCCCACTCCAAAACTCATTGGAAAAGGCTACTGTAATATGGGAGGCGTTGTAATAGGGATTTTACGTTGGCACACATTGGGAGAGCATAAAAGAGCCGGGTAAAACTGCGTTACAAGTGGATGTTGGCGTTGTAAATCTGCTTTTGTTTAAATAAGCATAGACATAATTAGCAACGTCCCGTTTGGTTTAAAAGAGTCTAGTGGCAGCCAATTGCAAAAGACCTACGGTGAGCAGAACTGTGTTAGGCGGGAAATGGAAGGCAACCTGAAACGACCGATGGATACAGAGAAGGAGAGAGAGAGGGAGATAGGTGCGCTTGGGTTTGAAAGTGTAATTCCAAAATTTTCAACAAGCATTTTCTCAATTTGCCGTGAGTATGTTTGGGCACGCAAACAACATAACACCGGAAGATCACGAACGAACGGTCAACGACTACAAGTAACGACATCTTGCAGAATCCTCCTTGAATTACTCAAAAATTAAGATAAATGGCACTTCCTTCAAAAAAGTACCAGCGTCGTGCGCTGATGATCTCATTGTTGTACTTCGAATAAACAGAGGGTTAATAATCGTTTTATACTGGGCAAAATAGGGAAATCGATTTAAATACACGAAAATTCACATGAGAATTGTGAGCAGAAAAAATGGCAGCTGAATTTCAAAAGCCCACTGGGAATCTCATTGCCGTAAGTTCAAGCCGTGAAAATGACGTCAAAGTAATAAATGCATAAGCTGCAAAAAACAAAAATAAGTTTCTGAATACACTGCCGAGGGCATTGATCTTCTATTCGCAATATGTTTTAAAACTGTCATTAAAAATGTGTGCGTTTTCGCTGAGTCTATGCCAATCAGGAAACTTTAAAATACAGACATAGGTGCTTTAATTTGAAAGTCACCTTAAGAAATTGCATTACAAATGGTTCTATTCAGCATCATAAGAGGATACTTCAACAAACAATGCAAAACTCAAAGTTTACATAAAATGTAACACCGAATAAACAGTCGACTCCTACCTCTTTTTCAGTATTTCGATATATTCACATGTAAAATACCTTTCCAGAAATAGAAATAGTGAGCGCGTATATGCTGAGGTAAGGTAAAAGGTAGGAAGGAAGCCTCAACTCGTGGGAAAGGAAGACTTCTCATCAACTAGATCAGAATAAAAGGAGTGGAAAACGCCATCCATAATTTGATCAGCGAGTTGCCTGAGCGTTGTAAAGTGGCGTTGTGTTACCGTGTCGACTACAACTATATAGGAAAAACCAGAAACAGATAAGAGTCTTGTGAGGATACGTTTTGAAATCAGCAAATGCTTTTTATTAAGCAGAACAGGAGAAAAAAAGGGGTAATAATTGAGAAAAAGAAGGGATGGTGCATGCATCTACGAGTTCGCAGATTCAAGTTTGAAGGGTGTGAGAGGACTGAGAAGCATTGCAATATGAAGAGTGACTGAAAAACTAGATTTCAGAGCAACACCAAGGTACTGGATAGTGGATAAGTCGTTAGAAAGAAGCTTCACAGTTTCAGGACTGGGGAAGGGTCACAGTGCGAAAAATCAGTGAGAATACTTTTGATTTTTCAGGTGAAGACCATGTTCTACATTCCATTATGGGATGTTGTTCAGAGCATCCTTCAGCAACTTAAGGTGTGCCTGATTTTTAAAGGGTTGGCCGCCAACCATATTGTCAGCATATTGAACATACAGAGAGTCATTCGGTGATCTTAAATTATCCAGGTTGTAGGGATAAGAGATTAGGGGATAATATAGCATCTTGAAGACCTCCCCAGTTATTGGGAAGGCCCCTATATTTCCACTGGCCGGATTGGACGAATTGAGTGCGGGAAGAAAACTAATCTCCAGGTAAAGAATCAGTACAACCGGAAAAGCCACAGGCGCAGGCATTTTTAAGGAGGAAATGGCGCAGGATAGTGTCAAAGGCCGAAAAGGTTGTGAAAGAAATATGCATACCTTTTCAGGACAACCCTTACTGAAGTAGCTGAGAGCAGAATGGACCAAATGAGCAACAGCAACTCGAGGACTACGCTTTATCTTATACGCAAATCGTAAAATATCAGGAAAATGGGAGGAGAACGGCAGAGTAATATCTAAAGTGGACCATTTAGCAAGCCTTACGTGTGCGGAAGAGCTGACAATTAGGTAAGAGATTAATGACAAAAACTAATTAATTTGGTAGGGATAGGGACACAGGAGAGAAGAAAAATCGTAGCAGCGAAGTGTTGTTTGAGATAAGATTGGGGTTAATCAACATAAACAATGATTTTTATTTCAAAGTCGCTAACTCAGCCTCCAGTGAAAATGCTTAAGATATACCCAAAGTTCACCAGAGGAAAGAGGAAAATTAGAGAGGAAAAAAGGAGCAAATATATGACTAATAGGCAGGTCGCTCAGTTTGGCAATTGTACTTATTATTAGGAAGTTAACTCCTTATAGACTGCCGAATATAACTTTTTTTTTGTAGAAATGGTCCAATTTGCATCTTAAAGGAGGTAAGGTATTACCTCAGATCTAGCCATAACGGTATCAAGAGAGCAGCACATATTAAAAAGTTCATTTGAAATATTGTAAAGTAGCTAGAGTTGGATTCTAGGAAAGCTGGCATAGCTTAAGTATAGTTGCCTGAAGCAAGGAAATTTTCTGTGGTGACCTTTAATGAACCCGTATATTTTTCTTGGGTGATTGAGTTAAGATCACACGCCTAGAAGCGTAATAAATTATTTAAGGTCTAATAATATAGAGCGATCGGACCCCAACAATAGAGCTCTGTGGTAAGAGTAAAATGCTTGGGGCTATTTTTAAAAAGCTGGTCAAAAGGAGCGTCAGTGCGAGTTTCGAAGGAAGAAAAATTATCAAGAGCTTAATGTGTTAGGGGACGTAGGAAGACACAACTTACTGCAGCGTTAGGCCCAACTGTGACACCAACCATAAAACTAACCCTTAGCCTAAATCTTACCTTAACCCTTAAAACAACCCTTTCACCTGAACATACCGTAACCGGAAACCCATGACTAATCCTAACCCTGCCCTAAACATAACCCTAACGCAAGCCTTAAATTAATCCTAAACTAAATCTTAATCTAGCCTTAAAGGTTAACCTGAACGGAAGCTCAAAACTAGCCCTAACACAAATCCTAAAACTTACACTCAACTAAAGGCCTTTAACTAACCTGAGATCAAGCATAAAATTAACCCTTAACCAAAAACCAAAGCTAGCTCACAAACGAACCCCAAAAACAGGCCTAATACTAAACAAATACCAAATTCAAACCCTTGCGCCAAAAATGAAGCCTACCCCTATCAACCAGCCAAAAAGTTAGCCAACAGCTATCTCCTAAGCGCAAGCGTAACACTAGCAACTAAGGGAAATGTAGCCCTTAGGCCAAAACTAAACCTAAGCCAATCAAAAGGCCTTAAATTAAGCCTTAACCAAAAAACTAACTGCACTCTTAAAACCAACCCCAAAGTAAGGCCTAAAAGTTACGCCATCCATAAATATCTCCCTGGCCGTAGGCCTAAACTTAACCCTGACCCCAAATTTTACCCTAACTGTAAGCATAAAACTATCCCTAAACCAAAATCTAACTCTAGTCCTAAAACTAACCCTAAGACTAGCCGTTAAATTTACCCTTAACTTAGGCCCGAAATTGACCCCTTATCTTCGGCCAAAAATTAACCTTAACCCTAAAACTAAACTTAACAGCACGCCTGCATGCAAACCTAAATCAAAATCTAATCTTTACATCAAAACTAAGCGTAGTCCTATCCACAATCGTACAACTAAGCCTAACCCAAAAACAAGTTCTAGCCCCAAAACTAACCCCACTGTTAGAACTAAAAGTACCCCAGAGCCTAAACCAAAAACTAACCTCATCCTAGACCAAAACGTAACTCCAGCGCATGAACTCAAACCCGACGGTAGACCTTAAAGTAACCCGAACATAAAACTTAACCTACCTAGCCCTAAAACTAACACGTTTCCAAAATAAAACTGTAGCCTTAAAAGTATCCCTAAGCGCAAGCCTAACACTTATCATAAAATTAGGCCTAAAACTCAACCTACCCGAAAACTAACTGTAACCCTAAGGTCTAAAACTAACCCAAACGAAGGCCTAAAATTAGCCCTAGTCCTAAAACTAAGAATAAAGCAACATCCATTCCTTAAACCAAAACTAACCCTAACCTTATCAACAAGGCTAAACAAAAAACGAATCGTAGACTAAAAATCAACTCTAACGTTAGGCCTTAAAGTAACCACACTCATAAAACTAAAGTTAATCCTAGCACTTAAACAAAAACTTGCCTAAAAACTAACCCTTAACCAATATCAAACTCTAGTCTTAAACGTAAAGCTAAACGTAAGCCTAAAACTAACTCTAAGCATTGCCCTACATCTAAGTGTAACCGCAAGCCTAAAACAAATCCTCAACTAAGATCTAAATCTTGACTTAAATGTAATCTGAAGCACAAATCCAAAAATTACCCTAAGCCAATCCCTAAAGCATACACTTAATTTATGCCTAAAAATAACACTAACCACAAAAATACCTTTAACTTTTGGGATAAAAGTAACTCTAAGGGAAGGCCTAAAATTAACACTATACCTAAAACTAACGTGAAGCAGAATCCTAAATCCACCCTTAATGGTAGGCCTAAAAGTAACTTAGCCCTAATTCTCATTGTAACCGCAAGCCTAAAGCTAACCCTAACCGAGGAACAAACTCTAACCCTAGGCCTTAAACTAACCCTTACTAAAAAAGAATCTAATTGTATGCCTTAACCTAACCCTGACACTAAATCGAACAATAAATCAATCGCCAAAACTACCCACAACATTAATGCAACATTTCAACATAAGCAATCCCTTAAAAAGTCATAGTAATAATAGGGAATACCATGACGATGAAAGGTAAATGTACCGTAATATCAACCGTAACCCTGCTCCTAACCCCAAGTATAAACCGCTGAAGGTAATACCCCCGAATGCAGACGTTGGCGGCCCGTATAGCAGGAGATCCGATGCCCACCTCGGCAAAACGGCACGAGGGCTGAAACGAACACCCTGAAAACGCCAAATCTAGGCCTCTTAAACCGCCCAGGCCCAACATAACGACATCAGGCACGATAGCAAATAACGGCCTAGTAATTGGATGATGACCATCACATGCGCGCGACAAACGACCCATAGAGAGCACGGTTAATTTGCAGCAAATCTTTTTTTCTATGATTGCAGCGATCCTACTTACATCAATTTCAGTAGAAATGACAAAATAATTGACCAAAAGCTAAGAATTACTGTGCCTTCGCCTTTTTTAGTTTTGACAAAAGTTTGTTGCAAGTATCTACTGAGGAACTAATCAAGTGTATTAAATAATACAACGCAAATAATGTAGTCCCATGACATTCAAGTACATAAGAGACTTGAAGTTACAATTGCACACAACTCGTACACGAACTGAAGTCCGTCGTTTCATCCCATGAACAAGTTGATTAACGCGCTCGCAAATTTACTGGTTTTGTAGTAAGTGCCTCAAAACTATCCTCTTAATATCGAAAGTATTTGTTTTTCTGCATGCTACATGTAAAGGATGTTATTTTAAGAAATTTATCACTTACTTGCAAAATATTAAGCCACTTTTCGTGAAACCGGCGGACGTTTCCCCATTTCCATAAGCTTTAAAAGTTGATATAAAATTTGCCCGGTAATGGATAGATTTCCTCCTCAGAATTGCCCATGTAACTTGTCGGTTTTTTCTATTTTAGCAGTTCTGAGCATACTTATTAAGTTCTGCGTACGAAAAATTGAGAGAATGCCCCTGATTGTCTGGCTGGCTCTACTACTATCTACTACTAACTGAACTGAACGGTTGCCGCGCGGTTTGAATTTTCGAGCAACAAGAAGACCGAATTTAATCGAGTCTTTGCACTGAGACAATCAGTCCACAGACATTAATTGGTTCAAATTATTGAATCAATTAATTGAATCTTCCGCCCAGTGCCTTCGATACCCTCACAGTTTGACTAGGAGAGTTCTCCAAATCGAGCACTGTCGGAAATCTTGGCCTACATAACCCACCAGTCCAATCCATTCTCTCTCCAGGGTTTCTGAGGACTTTTGTTCGACTAGGACAGTTCTCCAAATAGAGCAACCTGCCGGAAATTTTGGCTTGGCCAACACAACCTACCAGTCCAATCCAGGCTCTAACTGCTCGTCAGGCTTTCTGAGGAGTATCTACAAAACAGGCTGAGTCGTTTATTATCTATATTCTGTCTAATTGATTGTGCAATTTATATCGAGTAACTCGTTATAACAAATACTTTTAACAACTTCCAATAGCAAAAGTTGTTAAGAACGTTCGGGGGATTTCATTAATTTGCAAAAAAGGCGGAGTAGATAATTTATATACTGTTTGTGTAAAAGCGCTGATAGTGTAAACCTACACCACACAAAAATTCAACAAGTCATGCTGCAAGCCGGAATTGAACCCGCGACCACCAACGCGATGGCGACGCTCGCTAACCACTCGACCACCTCATCACGGCGACGAGCGCTCTCTCAAATTAATATGCACGCTACTGACAACACTGCCATTTGTGGAGGCTGTCATAAACTGTCCATGAAGCTAAGCCAGCTCGAGGATGAGATAAGACAAATAAAATCTGCGCTTAGAAGCACCTCTAAAGCAGTAGATGCCACTCAAGAGTCCACTGAACGACTTACCAGAAGCAAAACCATCGATACCCGATCAAAGGGTATCCCAGCAACAACTTTGACAGCTGCTTTGGCTACCGAACAACAAGTACCAACGGCACAGGACAAAAATAGTCCGCCTAAAACAAAAAAAGCCGTCCAAACCGCAAAACTGACACCAAGAAGGAAAAAGCCAATGGACAAACGACTTCGAAAGATTCCTCAAAAAGCTCGAACACGGGGCTTTGACCATTGTCTTGTCCTCCACAGGAAGTACTGAGATTCTAACACCAAGCACAAGCAGTGGAATCGATTCCCCAACCGAAAATACCACCTGCGATTCAAAATCGTCGAACCCGTGGAATTCGCCGAATCGAAAAACCGGATCAAAAGCCAACACATAGCCAATCAGCATCCCCTCCATCATCACCAGTGCGCAACGTGAAACCTTCCCACCAGATAGAGGAAGACAGCGTCGTAGTTACAAAAAATGCCACGGACAGAAAAAAAGCTTCATAATACAGGGACTACCTGAATCAACAGCTGCGACTCCAGTAGACCGATATTCTGAAGACATGAACCACTTTCGTGAACTTCTAAACAATATGCTGGAGCCTAATACGTCGATTGAACTGGAAAAAGCCTTCCGCCTTGGAAAACGGCCCGAAAGCCAATCCGAATCAACACGTCCTAGGCCTCTAAAAGTTATCTTGACCAGTAGCACGGAAGCCAGTCTCATTCTGTCGAGGCGCTTTTAGTTAAAAAACTCAAACCCTGGAGTTTTTTTTTCAACAGGACTTCTCACCTGCGGAGCGGAACAAACGCCATCAGTTTGTCATCGAACTAAGACGGCGGCTCAACGAGGGGGAAACAAATTTGGTTATTTACAACAACCAAGTGATCCATCGTCCATTGTTCTCCCCCTGGTGAGGCCCATTCCGGATTACCACGCAGTTGGCCCAGTAATCAGGGGCTCGCGCCCGACTGTTAGCACTTTCCGAGCAAACCGAAAACTATCATTCATGTACACCCATGCACAGAGTATATTATCGAAGCTCGACGAGCTTAAGATTCATGTCTGCGATCTATCTCCAGAAATAATTTCTGTAACAGAAACTTGGTTGTCCCAACACGTGGACGACCGAGAGGTAAATATGGCTGGCTACCAACTTTTTAGAACAGACAGGAAAGAGCGTCAAGGAGGTGGCGTACTCACATACGTGAAAAGCGAAATTACAGTTTTAGACAAAACTTATAAACTCGCGTCTACTTCCGAGGCGATATGGCTATCCGTAAAAGTGTCAGGTACATCAAGTCTAGATGTCCTGACAGTCTACCGCCCACCGAGAAGAGACCCCCGTAGCTGATCCTTACCTGCTAGAGGAACTTGAAAAGATTGCCACACGGTTGGATATCCTGATCATGGGTGACTTCAATGCGCCTCACATCGACTGGAGCTCGACCTGTGCACATAGTTCTGATCTAGCCTGCGACGTTTGTTTTCTGAGCACGACACTAAAGCTACGTCTCACACAGCACGTCAATTTTCCAACCAGCGTGTGCGAAAGACAACAGGCCAATTGCCTGGACCTAGTTCTCACGAAGTCGCACGACAGCATCGACGAAGTGTCGTGTCTACCGCCGCTAGGAAAAAGTGACCACGTGGTACTGCGATTGGAGTACTCACTATTTTCTATACCAGCAAGACCCACAACAATCAGAAGGAATATATGGCAAGGCGATTTCGGTGGAATGAGGGCCGAACTCATGCACACTCAGTGGGAACCTTTATTCGTGGGAAATATAACCAAGGACTGGGAAACGTTCCGGGACATACTGCACAGGCTCATGGAAAAACACTGTCCAATTTTGAGAAAAAGGTTAACGAACAGACCGCAATGGCTTTCGCAGGCCTTAAAAATCGAAGTTAATAAAAAGCGGAGATTGTGGAAAAAATCGCTTACGGACGGAACTGTTTTACAGTTACCTCAGGCAGAATACACGGAACAAGGATCCAATACCCCTGCTGAGGACCGCCGAGGGCATAGACCTCACTGAAGACGGTGCGAAGGCTAATCATCTTTCGGAATTTTTCCAGTCGGTTTTCACAAAGGAAACGAGATACGATCACCCTACCGATGGCTTCGAAGTGGATACAATAGTCGAGACTGTTAATTTTACCGAGACTACTGTCCTCAAGGAACTTTTGGGGTTAAAGGAATCTAAGTCTCCGGGTCCCGATGAAGTACCTGCCAAGCTGTTGAAAGAGCTCGCGAGAGAGTTGGAAAAACCACTCTCTACGCTTTTTCAAGCATCCTTCCAGACCGGAAGTCTACCAGCCGACTGGAAATCCGCCTGGATTACGCCGCTTTATAAGGGTGGAAGCCGGGTCTCTGCTAACAATTATCGACCGGTCAGCCTAACTTCAGTTTGCTGCAAAATCATGGAAAAAATAATTAAGCAACAACTAATGCAGTTCTTTGAACATAACAATCTGCTATCCGAAGCCCAGCACGGTTTCCGTAGAGGTAGATCCTGCGTCACAAATTTGCTCTACTGTTTAGAACGTTGGACTGAAGCGGTCGATAGTGGTAATATGGTGCACGCAGTTTATATAGACTTCAAAAAGGCTTTTGATAGCGTGCCGCCCCAGCGCCTTCTTTATAAACTCAACTGCATAGGCGTAAGAGGTAGACTTCTGACATGGATAGAAAACTTCTTAACTGGCCGCTCACAAACTGTGCATATCAGCGACAAACAGTCGACTAAAGTTGAGGTTGAGAGTGGTGTTCCCCAAGGCTCTGTTCTCGGCCCTATACTGTTCATTGTCTACATCAACGATTGTGCCAACGAACTGGACTGCGATATTGCCATGTTTGCCGATGATCTCAAACTTTGGCGCGTCATTCAAACTGCGGCTGATGAAGAGAACTTGCAGGCAAACTTAAATCGACTCCAGAAATGGTCCAATGACTGGCTCTTGCCGTTTAATGAGAGCAAGTGCAACATCATACGAGTCGGGAAAAGCAATCCTTCGAACCGTACGGTTTACAGTCTGAATGACATTCCATTGAAAGAAGGGATGTCCAAAAGGACCTTGGAGTCTGGATCACGCCTTCGCTTAAACCCTCCCTACATTGCGCAAAGGTAGCGAAGTCAGCCATGTCGATTCTGTACCTCGTTAAACGAGCTTTTGCAGCCTTCACTACCGACTGCTTCGCTAAAGTCTTCGGAACATTCGTGCGGCCACAGTTGGAGTCCGCTATCCAAGCTTGGAGACCCTGGGCGGCGAAGGACATCAAAATCCTCGAAAAGGTCCAAAGGCGAGCAACCAAACTTGTCCTTGGACATGGCTCACTGCCTTATTAAACATGGCTGTCGAGTCTCAATCTCTTTCTCTTGCATTATAGACAGCTTCGGGGGGACCTGATACTAAAATTCCGCATACTACGCATCCAGGACTGTTGTCTCGTGCCAGGGGATTTCTTCGAGTTAGCAAAAACAACGAACTTGAGAGGTCATCCTCTCAAATTACGTGTGACTGGAGCATGGCTAGACACTCGGAAGTACTTCTTCTCCAAAAGAGTAGTCGAAGCTTGGAATAGTCTTCCTCTGGATGTTGTTATGTCGGACTCCTTGGAGGTTTTAAGCGAAAGTTAGATCGATATAATGGTGCGAGCTACAACACTAACTGAAAGCTGCAAGTGTGACGTCAGAAAGTAAGGCATTTATGATACTACTAGTTATAGTTGAGTAACATTTCCTTGTTTGTTATTTTCGTTCGAGGGCTTGCATTCTCCCATTATTCCCATGCTGGGGTCCTCGAGGTCTTCGATGCTTAACTTATTTACACACCTTGGTGACACCGTGAGTATTCGCATCATCTGGACCTGGCGACCGTCGTCCATGAGGTGTATGAACGTTATCCCCTGGTTTGAACCGCAATGGACCGAGGATGATCTGGACATCTATTTCAGCCTTTGAAATCCCTCAACGGACGCTGCAATCAGCAATGGAGCATCAGGTGACCTCCGAAATGCCCCCCGTTGGACCCCCCTTCCAAGGGCGACAGTTTTTTTCTCCTAAATATCACCGGGAGTTTTTTTTCACTGTCTGCTCTTTTTAAACTTTGTTCCACTTTGTTGGCCTCGCCAACATATTGATATACTATTTTTTGATACCACAACTCGCATGTACAAATAAGGAATTCAAAGGTGACTCACCTACATCTCCCTCAAATATACTGATACTGATACTGAATCTTTGTTGCACAACAGTTTAGATTTTACTGTTCTTCCATTCATCGCATTTTTTCGTATCTGGTTTGATGCGTGCTTCTTCATCCGGCTCTGAGTTGTTAGTGCTAGCATTTTCATCAGAAGAGTTAATCATTGACGTGATATTTACTCAATGACTTTGCGCATAATGACGGAAATCAAGGCCATGTTAGAATTCCCTACCAATACCACTGGATGTTCTGTCCAGACAAAGCTAAAACAAAATAGATGAAGATAGTAGACCAATATGCTCTCTAATGAACTAGGGTTCATTAAACTAGTACTAAAGCATTACGGGACTCGTGCGGCTGTCATTTTCAGTAACAGTTATATAATGGCGTTGTCATGTAAATCCAGAAACCTGCGGCATGCCAGTCATTAAGGTCAAAATTTGATATTCAGCGACATTCCTCTTTACTTCCGTTCCGTATTTGTCTACAGGGCGTGGTTTCCAGGTGACCATATGCCTTGGAGTCGTTTTTGATGGGATGATTAGTCGTCGATCCGTGCTCGAGTCGTAAATTGCCATGATTTCATCACCGTTGTCGGTCATTGGCATGACGATCACTCGGCAATTCGGCCCGCTGTCACCGTAAAATTTTGATCACCCACATCCTCACCGCGTGGCTGGTACTGTTTTGTCCAGCCAAAATTACAACACCGAATATGCAGGTGAAAGATCAATGCACCTGTTAATTGAATGCGAGATGGAGAACCACGACTCAAGCAGCTCACAGCTCACGGATTTTCACCTTTGGCGATAATTTTGGCCTCAGAAAACGTGAAGATGTGACCGGATCTCGTCGATGAAGCTGCGATCTCGGAGTTAGCCTCATTCCTCCTCAACGCTGCTGCATGCTCAGCCATTCACTTGCGGAGTAGTCTGCCAGTTTCTCCGACGTAGTTGCTTTGACCGCAACGGCACCAGACCCGGTAAACGATTCCCGACGTTTACTGCCTAGACACAGGGCCTTTCGGTCGCATAACCTGACCCCTGGTGGTTGAATTCAGTCTGCGTGCGACTCAGAGTGGTGTAAGGAGGCGTTGGCGGCTCCCCACCCGTTCTTCACGTACGGGAACGCTCACCAAAATTTGAACCGGTTGAAGTTTGCCGCTCGTGGCGTTTATGTATACGGTGATGGATGAAGTTGCATTGTAGCCATTCGCTCTATGTAACCATTGTATTTCAGAAACTTTGCCATCTGGTTCAGTGCAAAGCGTCGCGACATGCCGCTATAGCGCCCTTACGCAACTGCGTTTGTGGCTAAATGGGTGGTTGCTGTTTAAGCTCAGTACTTGCGTTGTATTGGTCGCTTTCATGAACTCTTTAGTTCTTAGACCACCACATTCTTTGCGGCAGACGAGGACGTCAAGGAAGGCCTACTGGTTGTTTTCATCCTTCTTCATCATAACTTGTATATCCGGGAAGATGGTATTGAGATGTCCTTTGAATTCCAACAACTGATCCCTTTTAGCAACAACGAAGGCATCATCCACATATCGGGCCCAGAATTTCAGTCTGTGGTGTCGCTACTCCAGCGACTCTAATCGCCTCAGCTATGAGCCTTGAAATCGGTAAACACGTTGACGGGTCTTTCACCTGCTCGTAGACTGTTCCGTTGGCTTTGAGTTCCTTTAGTGCTGCAAATTTTACCTTGGACAGCACTTCACACGGCCTGTGAGCCTTGAGAAGAGACGACACTTGGTGTTGGATAAGGCGCTTAGTCTCCTCCATCGCCTACGTCTGACAAAGGAGTGGTTCCACCGCTACAATCATTTTCGCAAGTTTGGCATCAGCTGTGTAAAACGAGGCTTCATGTCATAACGCCTGTATTTACTCCTCCGTCAGCTCCTTTGACGAATATTTGTGCAGCAGTCTGTCGTTTAGGTGTGACGTTGAATTAGGCAGCTTTCTAAATTTGTTCTCAATTACTGTGTCACATATCGCTCTTTGTTCACGTACTTGTTCAGTCACCCTCCACTAGAGCAGATTTGTACTAAATTCACCCAGGAATAAACAGCATCTGATCTTTTCCTGGTCAATCCTCTCACGGTACTTGCGGAGCCTAGTGTGGCCATCTTAAAGGATCACTCGGATAATTCTTTTGCCATGATGACGTACTGCTCGTCTTGAAAATTCAATGTTTATCGGGGGCTTGTATGAAAAACATAACAGAAGCATGCTGTTGAGGCAGAAACCGAATCAGATCATATGCAGAGGCCTCCAGAAGGGCAAAGGTTTCCCATCGGCGGGCTGATCGGAGCGCATTACGCTCAACCGAGTTCCTAATAGAAGCTAAGACGAGAATCAGATCATATGTAGAGGCCTCCAGAAGGGCAAAGGTTTCCCATCGGCGGGCTGATCGGAGCGCATCACGCTCAACCGAGTTCCTAATAGAAGCTAAGACGAGAATCAGATCATATGTAGAGGCCTCCAGAAGGGCAAAGGTTTCCCATCGGCGGGCTGATCGGAGCGCATCACGCTCAACCGAGTTCCTAATAGAAGCTAAGACGAGAATTCCAGGTAGTAGTCAGAAAGAATGAGACAACCACTGGAACAAGAGCTTTATTAGTCAGACGTTTCAAATTCCCTCTCAAATTCATCGTCAGAGACATGCGCACAAAAGGGTAATATAGGGGAAAAGGGACGCAGTATTTATAAGGCGTGGTTGCCAGGCCACAATACGCCTGCTATATTTGGCAGTCCTTGTGATGATACAAGCGAAAATGTGAGTCCCAGAAAGTAATTTAGAAGAAGTAGATCCGATCGCTGGGACAAGTGCTTTATTCCCCTGACGTTTCGGATTCAAAGTCGAACCCATCATCAGAGACGGGATGATATACGCGTAATTCGTAAACAAGGAGCTGGGTATGTGGATGACACCTTCATCATCATGTAACGGGATCAGGTGCTGACATTTAAAGATCGTCTCAACAGCATCTTCCTGGAAATACAATTTACGATGGAGGAGGAAGAAAACAACCAGCTGGCCTTTCTGAATATCCTCGTTTGCCGCAAAGACTGTGGTGATCTCAAAACTAAAGTGATCAGGAAAGCAACAAATATGACGCAAGTATTCGACTCTAACAGCAACCACCGAATCAGCCACATACGCAGTTACGTAAGGACGCTAAATCAGCGTGTTGAGACGCACTGCAGTGAACCGGAAGACAAGATTGTCGAATTACAATATTTCCGAAGGGTGTTCAGAGAAAATGGCGACCGGCGCAACTTCATCAACTGGTGCATGCACAAACGGCACGAATAAGAATAATCGCACCGAAACTAAATATTAACGTGCCATTCCATACGTCAAAAACGCATCGGAGGTCGTCAGATGTCTTCTCGCGTCACTTGGAGTTGGAGTCGCACACAAACCGGAGACCACCATTCGGCGTCAGGTAATGAGAACAAAAAACCTACTGCCGCGGCAAGAAACATCTGGAGCTGTTTATCGGATCTGGTGCAGTTACGGGGAAATCAAGTGCGTCGGAAAAACCGGAAGACTGCTTCGGACGCGAATTGCCGAACACGTGGCAGCAGTGCGGCGAAATGATGTCAATTCTCAATTCCTGGCTGATTCGGCGAGACCTATCTACAAATTCAAGTTCGACGAAGCCCAAATTCTCGCAAGATACGATAAGTGCGTGAGCCGTGAGTTGCTTGAGTCATGGTTTACAGGCCCCCAGTCTATTACCAAGTGCAATGACCTACTTAACCCATATTCTGTGTTGAGACTCAGTTTGGCAAGAGCAATCGACCACTCGGGGAGCGCTCAGGTGAACACATTTTGCCGGTGTGCCATCTGGCCGAACGATCATTACGCCACCCTCCAACACGTATGATGACATGTCAGCGGATAAACACCCGCAGACCGGCCATCAAACACTTCACGCACCAGAGCGCAGTCGTCATTGCTGAAGGGGGAGCTGTTCATTGCCACAGGCATGCAGAAGCATAACGACGGCATCCTATAAATACTGCAACTTGCTCTGTAGGAAGTACCCACATCTGATACTGTCTCTGATGATGAGTTTGAGTTGGAATCCGAAACGTCAAGCGAATAAAGTTCTTTTCTCAGCGATCGCATCTACTTCTTCTCAGTTCTTGTGCTCCTTGCCGGGGGTCATGGTTAATGGGATGATTGCTCGTCGGTCCATGGTCAAGTCGTTAATTGCCGTGCTTTCATCACCTTTGTCGGTATTTGGCATGATGATTTCTAAGCAGGCCCCAGGCGCCAGGTCTTGCGGCCAAGGCAGTAAACGTCGGGAATCGTTTACCGGGTCTGGTGCCGTTGCGGTCAAAGCAACAACGTCGGAGTAATTGGCAGACTACTCCGCAAGGGAATGGCCGATCATGCAGCAGCGTTGGGGAGGAATGACTCTAACTCCCAGATCACGCCTCCATCGACGAGATCTGGTAACAAATTCACGTTTGATGAGGCCAAAATTCTCACCAGAGGTGACAACCGGGTGAGCTGTGAGCTGCTTGGGTCGTGTTTCTCCAACTAGCATTCAATTAACAGGTGCAGCGATCTTTCGCCTGGACAAAACTTTGCGAGCCACGCGAGGATGACGCAGGTGATCACAAGATTCGCATGACAGCGTGCCGAATTGCCGAGTGACCGTCATGCAAATGAAAGACAACGGTGATGAAATCATGGCAATTTACGCCTCGAGCACTGATAAATGAGCAATTATCCCATCAACCATTTGTCCATGGCAAGGTCCACAAGGACTGCCACATATAATAAGCTTCCGATGGCCTGGAAACCACGATCTATAAATACTACATCCCTTGTCACCCATTTACCTTTTTGTGCGACTGTCTCAGACGATGGGTTCGAGAGAGAATCCAAAACTTCAAAATAATAAAACTCTTGTTACAGCGATCGTGTCTGCTTCTTCGCGAAAGCTGAATAGTCAACGTTATTGAGGACTAACTGTCATGAATTAAGATTATCTTGGTAAAAATTATGCTTAAATCGATTATGTTCAATGGGTGTAGTACGATTTTTAGATAACGTTTTTTCATTCAATTTTTCTGCTTACTATCACTATCTGCATTATGAAATACCTTTAAGAGTTCCATTTTGCAGAGACAGGAATAGGAATTCTCAATTTTTTTCCATTATCCTTGCTCGAACAATCTGAGAAATAATTACTTATCTACACTAATTTCACTATTAAAAGGCATTTTTATGACGAGCAACAACTCCTCGTAGTAATATTTCCCTTTACATGGTTTCTGTTCCTTTTAGTATTTTGATCCGCTTTCTACAAATGGGTTTGTTTTGCGAAGTTTTGATGCGTGGTCTTCTTACCCCGGTTTTTCATTGCAGCATTGTCCGGGCCATTATTTTGGGCTTCAAGCACACCCGAACGCCTGTGTGTCGCCGAGGAATCTCCTTTACAATTCAATTGGATAAACCATCGTGTCATCCTCTGCATGCAAGCATTGTTTGTGCTTTTCGAAGACAGGATGAATTTGATAGAAGTAAAAACCATAGTGGATGAATTGCATAGAAGGCAAAACCATGGGAGTTCATTAGTGTGAGCATTTTATGACGTCATCTGCAAAGTAAAGATTTTGCATATTGCTATACACGCAAAGATAATTATTCTTTTCGAAAATGTTCAATCAACAGGCTTGTAGGAAAAGTTTTCTAAACTCGATTTATATGTTTTTTGGGAAGTGGCGAGGGATCTGTGCTTGTCCTTTCTTTGTGGTGTTTTTTCAGGGTTTTCGGGTGATGTGTTAATAGTTAGCCTTCACGATGACTATATATGTCTTATACGTAAACGCGTTTGTTGGGCCACCGGATATTTTGAGAAGTCCTTGGCTGAGAATATGCAACGACTAAGCGATTATACCCACCTCCAATTTGACTGGTGTCGATCATGAAAAAGGAATATGCGAGTTGTCCACCAAATCTATTTTTAGTAAATTGACATAAACTATCGCATTATTTTCTTCGAACCCCTTACCACGTTAGCTCCTGGTCCTCGGAAACTGAGCTCAACTCTCAGAATGTGTTAAATTAAAAAATCTTGAGCAATGAGTGGACGTACTGAAAGGTTGATAAATAGACCGATAAAACTTTTTCATATGGCAACTTTCCTTAATTTGGATACGCATCGATGTATCGACGTACATGCTGCAGATTTTTGTAAACGAGACGCCGATTTTCAACGACCCACGACAGAACCTGTTGGTTCAACAAGTCACAAACATATTTTAAACCGTATGCAAAACGTTTGTGTGGAGTTTATAACATGTGCCTGAGCGAAAATTCCCGGATCAGTGGAAGGGCAGGACACTCGCAATTTCTCTAAATTATTGTTAAGAATTTATTAATCTACCAATAGAGGACCAGCTATGGCATTTATAACGTACGCTGCGTGCTTTTTGAAGCAGTTATTGGGCCATGAAAGTTAATTTTCTTAATGTTTAAGTTGCATTGTCTAGTAAACAGAGGCTTAATGGTACAAAAGAAGGTTCTCTTAATGATTTCATTGCGTAATTTTGCGTCTTTCATCACCTTACCAATAATATCAGTTAAACAGAAAAAATGACATGAAGAGTGAAGTTCGAAAGTATTCGGGGTAGAACGATATAGTTCTGCTTTAGGTTTATTCTGCTTTCATCATACATGTGATCACCATCAGGAATAAGAAGCACGATGGCGTACAATAACTCGGTGCAGATGGTATTCAGACGGGATCTATTTGGTGGGCCATAAGTATTTGATCGTCGGTGCTGCACCACGTGACAATTTTCACTCGTTACGGTTATAATTTAACATATAAAATCACATTACATACTTAACTTAAGTTAGTTGACTGAATTTTAATAGTTCCGCTACGCTTGGTGGTATGCGGGAAGATTTTAAAATTGATAACTTAAGGAGTTCGGCCTGGACGGTCAGATTATTGTATAAGAATTGGTCACCCTCGTACGTTTTAATGGGCTCAGCCGGAAACCGTATCCAGGTGTAGTAAAATAACCACTCCCGGTGGAAACTTTGTGGCTCGAGTGGTTAAGGCGTTCACTGTGCTGAAGTGTTCGAATCCTGCCAAGGTCGCCAAGGTATTTTACATTTGTGTTACAGGACATATATAAGTCTATCAAAATGCTCATAGCAAACTTAAGACAACGGTTTGCATTTTCGGGAAACGTGGTCCTACCGAACAATGTTTTTGTTAGTTTTGCAGACAAAAGTAACCTGATTTACTCGATTCTATCCAAAAAGAAAGCAAAGTGGTTTATGCGGTGATGACCCTTGCTGAGTTAATTAAAACGGAGATCCAATTGCTCGTAAGCTCAGTCATACGGAGCAGTGGAAAACGTAATGCAGACCCAATGCCACATTCAATGGATTTATTAAAGTGCTACAGCTTCTTCATACAGAGAAGTTGCTTACTGACCATGCGCAGCGAGTGATTACAGCCAAAAGCTTTCTTGAACATGTTGACCTCAGTAGAGCTCAGCTCCACGCAATCGATTTTCGAGTTCACCGATTGAGCATTTCACTTCCTTCAGAATCTTTCAACTTTGCATGAAAGCCATACCTTTGTTAGAGGTAAAGGTTTCAAAGTTAAATGACATGTAAGGATTTGAATACCGTTGTACAAAAAAGATGTTTAATTTTTTAGGGTGAGCAATTTAGTTAAAATTATAAATATTACAGCAGAATACTACGGTGAATATGCCATACATTATGGTCAATGGATGCTTTAAATTAAAAAAAACATCTAAGGCGTTTTAAGTAGCCTATGCTATCATACTTCGCAACTTTCAGTTTACTGTTAAAACGCGGCACATTTCGAAGAAGAGTGGGACCCCCAGATAGATGAAGACAACTGTAAGCCGTACCGTGAGCTTTTGCCGATGTATAGTAAGGCTTATTCGTCTGAGCCTCTAGGAAACCCTTCTAGAGTATGTTTTCGTGTACATTAACTTCATAGGATAGCTGTGTGGACGTGTTCAAAGAATCCATCGAGAGGCCAATTTTGGCCTGTTGGACGGTTTTATTGCATACTTAATCGCTTTCTTCAATGTTGGCAAGTTCCACGTTTACTATGTAGTTTTATACGGCTACGGCAACACAATCAGCGATCTGCAGCAGTTTATGATGTCTCTATTCTTTGGAAGAGACAGCTCGCGCCTGGTTAACGAGCAAAAGGATACTCAGTCTACACTGTTAACAAAATCAAATCAATATTGTAGTCTTCAAGAAAAGCTTTTGTGCTCAGAGGTAAAAATGATATTTTATCATGCCTGATGGGCCTAGTTTTCCGTAAGGAATGCTGTTAAGCTTGGAAGTGTGGAGGTAAGTGTGCAATGCTCCAACCCTATTTCCATTTAAATGTTTTCTTATTAGAAGCGGACAAGGTTGGTTGCGTGCATAAAAAATCCATAAAGATTCCTCACAGGTTTTCAGTATCACTTCCATTTTGAAGTATTACTCTGATAGTGATTCTAGGTGAAGTTATTTGAAACAACCACCAGAGACGTGATAAAAACACTTCGAGCACAACTTATCAATGCAAATGGTCTCTGGGTTCACGATTGCTATAGTCTTCCTTACAGATTTTAAATGGATGATGGCATAGCCGAGGTTTAAGTATCTACGAAGATTAACAGTTCTCCTAAAACCATTTTCAAGTTTAATTTATGGATCAAATATAGATAATCGCTGCCATTTTGTGACGTGCATTGCGCTGGTCTAGACATGAATGAAACAACCAATGCGTGTTACACACTCACCAACGTTAAATTCAGAAAAAAATTGGAACACAACTGTTTTTGTTTACCATAATAACGTCACGTCTGTCTGATTACGAAATTACTAGCAGGTCTAACATTTATGTGAATAATCTAGCAAGGCTCCCTTGCTTTGTGATAGGAGTCATGTCTAGTTAGGCTGTCTTAAAGAATACAAGGTCATATGCTAGGTCGATATTAGACACTGAAATCAGCCGTTATTTTGCATGTAAGTTCCCGTAACATCGACGCGGCCTGCGAAAGATACAGAAAAGACAAAAAATAATTTCCATGCCGACATGTATTTTCTCTACACTTCTTCAATTTCCTGCTTTAGGACATTCGACCGAGGTCTCTAAATCTATATAAAATAATAAGCATCTACAGATTTAAAAAAATCATTTTAAGTCACTTACACAACTAATTTTAGTTGAGAGATATTTGCCTCCTAGCTCTTGACTTTACATCCATAATTATCATACTTGTTAAATAATCTTCCAAACTTTTCCTCTTTCATTTTTAAATACTTTCGATTTATACCTTTACGACATATCTGGCTTCCCACAAGTTACCTTCCGATATAATTTGGACGTGTCTGATAAAACTAGATTTAATGAAGTAAGCCAGTAGTGGCAATGAAAATATTGGAAGTATAAGGGAAATTGGATACTACTCACATTTTTTCCAATAGAAAAACGTTTTTGCGGTATTTCAGAGAAATAAGTAACTCTCATACCTTCCGTGTTACAGGTGGACTTATCTCAAATTTCTGGGTGTTAGAGTAACAGTTGTGCATATTGTTAGAGTTGAGATAAATAGGGTTATGTTTACAGTGATGAGAGTGAATATGACCAAAAAGGTTAATTTTATGGCTGGGTTGGGGATAGATTAAGGCCTAACTATCTCAACTGGAATTTAGCATACGGCCAATCCTTATACCTTGTGTGGTAATTTTGACAAGAAAAAACTGTGTTATATTACCTCATGCATGACACATAATTTAAGTGACAAACCTAGTAAGTATACTTCTACAGTAATTTTTAATTTAATAATATATATTGCGCATTAAAACTAAGGTCATTTAAAACCATAGTGTGTATGCATTCCGTTAACCAATTTGTGTTGGTCACATATTTTTCACAAAGTTTTTTTCAAAATAAGCTGAAAAAATCTCTGAAAGAAACTACTGATGCCTACTAAGGCAATCGGCTTTTCCCAACGGTCTTGAAATTGACTGACAACAGAGAATTAGATTACCTCGAACAAAGCCGGAAAGGGAAGACGAAATTGTGGTCTACAAAGTTGATACAGAAGCAACAAAATGCGCTCGAAGCTGGACATAGGTATACACATGGGGAGAGAAAAACCCCAGAACAGGGAAGGTAATGCCAACTGAAAGGCCTGCAGGATATCCGCCAACATATACTATAATAGGTATCAAGAGAGGTAGGTGTGCTAGTTGATGAACTAAAACTCAGCGAAACGTGATAAAAGCTTTGCAAGATGTTGTAACTATTACCTCTCGAGAAAATTAAATAACAGTGGCAACATGCAAATCAAGGAAGTTGCCACATCCAGATAATTTAAGGCAAAACGTTATATTCGAAGACTTTCCTCTACACTGCCATTCAACGTTCGGCTACCCATGTCCAATACAGTTTGTCAGTCTTTAAAACAAGGCAACTTTGACTAATATAATAAAATGTGCAAATTAAAGGTGCATATTTGGATAAGAAAGAAGAGGAACGGTCGATCACCATAAACAGGCTTATAAATCCGTGCAGGAATCCAGCATTAGGCTTGATAATAGCAATGGAACAAATAACAGTTAGTAATGGTAAGAAAGTTCAGTCATCCACGCCATAGAGGTCCAAACCATACCGAGGTGGGCGCAGGAACCATGACTTGCGCGTGAATTAGATTGATTTGAGAATAGACGTGCCCCTCACTTGCCTCCTCACTCATTCAGATGGGCTCGGTGTCATACCCAAGTCAAAGAGACTGACGCCGGGAGAAGACACAGTTTGCTGGCACGATCGGGGACTCCCCTGAATCGTACCGCTCTACGTGGCTCGGAGCGTACGGATCAGGAGCGTCACAGAGGCCACATTAAAAATGAGCCATTGCAGCCTGTCCCGCAGTCCACCAGTTGGCTAGTCCACACAACTACACACTGGGTTGACTGTTCACTCCGAGTTATGCCATCATTCGGTTATCTTCCAAGCCAGTACCTTTAGTATATGACGATAACTTAAACCACTTTCAGCTTGGCCGTACTCGAGCGCATGTTTGTGTTTCTAGTCCCAGCTGGTAGTCAGGGTTATGATTTGCTGAATGAAGGCAGAATAAGCCCGAAACAGACTGTATTAATCTACCAATATTCTCTGTCGTGTCTCCTCTCTGCAATTATATCTTGACCGAATTCGGCCTGGTAATTGGTTGCCTGTTCGTGACCTTTTGCCACCCATATGGAGCTTGTTTGCGTCGGGAAGCCACTAGATCGGTGTGTGCCTATTCCTGTTTGAATAAATATCCGATCTGCAGCGACAGAGAATGACAGGTGGTGAGGCACTGATGAAATTCGGTTCGATGAAGTGCTTATGACCAATCTGCTAGACCCAGTGTGTGGACTGTCTCCGCCGTACTCGAGCGCATGTTTGTGTTTCCAGTCCCAGCTGGTAGTCAGGGTAATAATTGGCTGTATGAAGGCAGAATAAGCCCGAAACAGACTGTATCAATCTACCAATATTCTCTGTCGTGTCTCCTCTCTGCAATATATATATATATATATATATATGTTCATTGAAATGTTCAATTGTTCATTGAAATTTCGGGTCTGAGCCTACAAAGTCATATCCGAAGCACCTGACTCCATATCCTGCACTTAATAATTTCAGAAATTATTTCCCGATTATTCTCTGGAGTCCATATATCAGAAACCGCATAGAGAACGCTAGGGGACCCACTGAGGAGCCGAACCCCTCGTTGCTGTGTCAAACAGCAGCAGAAACATCGGCGAAACACGTGTCTGGGCTTTTAACTAGTACCTATGTCGGAAGTACGGTATAATGTCTTTGCCATATAAGATTTATACAACTTGTAGTACTAATTGTTTGTAGAATGGGCATTACGTGGTTATTCCACAGTGGTTGATTGTCTTAGACCCAAATGTTCATTGACATTTTGGGTCTGAGCCTAAAAAGTCATGTCCGAAGCACCTGACTCCATCTCCTGCACTTAATAATTTAAGAAATTATTTCCCCGATTATTCTCTGGAGTCCATATACCAGAAACCGCAAAGAAAACGCTGGGGGACCCACTGAGGAGCCGAACCCCTCGTTGCTGTGTCACACAGCAGCAGAAACATCGGCGAAACACGTGTCTGGGCTTTTAGCTAGTACCTATATCGGAAGTACGGTATAACGTCTTTGCAATATATATATATATATATATATATATATATATATATATATATATATATATATATATATATTCCAAATGTTCGAGAATATGCGAGGCCCGGGAAATCGTATAGAAGAAGACGGGAAGGCGTTTTTGGGAACAGAATTGGGGATTTCACAAAGAATCTGAACTCGATCTTACCCGACATCCAGTTCACGATGGAAGAAAAGATAGACTATCAATTGCCATTTCTCGACGTGCTGGTATACAGAAAGGGCGCTGGAGAACTCAAAACGATGGTTTACAGGAAGGCGACGAATACCGCTCGCATTCTGAGTTTTTTTAGCAACCATCCCCTCTCGCACAAACGTAGCTGTGTGAGAACACTGTACCGTCGAGCGGAAACCCATTGCACCGAACCAGCCGACAAGAAGGCCGAGGTCCAGTTTCTGCGGAAACTCTTCACGGTCAACGAATATCCTGGGAGTTTTGTTGAGAAATGCAGGCGAGAGGCCAAGAGAATAAATCCGAAGGGGCAGCCAAAACCGAAGTACTGGCGTGCAATACCTTACATAACTGGTGTATCCGAAGAATTTGCTAGACCGGTGAGCGAATTTGAGATAAGCGTGGCTCACAGACTGGAAGCGACAATCCGCCGGCAACTCATGCAAACTAAAGACCTAATCCCCCTCAACCAAAAATGCGGCGTCATTTACCGGATAGACTGCCGTTGTGGTCGAGCAAATTATGTTGGCGAAACCGGCAAACGGGTTTGCACGAGAATGCACGAGCTCGCTGTGAGAAGGAAGGATAAACTGTCCTTGGTAGCCGCTCACGCATCCACGCCAGAGCACGACTTTGACTTTGGCAGCGTGAAAATATTGGGCAAGTCAGACGAACGAATTTCACACCTGCTGCAGGAATCATGGCACTCGATCTGCCAGCTGCATATCAGGCCCTGTGCAAACAAATCAATTGCGCTGATGAAGGTCATACTCAGCAGAGGTTAGTTAAATAAGCAGTGAGCTGTACAGTCTTTTATTCTTTGACGATATATATATATATATATATATATGATAGTGTGGGGCTCACCGATTCGCTTAAGGAACATGCATGTTCCGTTGTGCCCTGGAGCTCAGACTAGAGCTCCTCGCAGGCGCTCGCATAGCGACGCGTAGCATAGGTACGTCATCAGCCAGTCATACCCAATCCCAAGTGTGGCACACCTGGGATTGGGTATGACTGGCTGATGACGGCGTATAGCTTCAGAAATGGCCATTCCGGTCTCCCCTTTGTCTTTGTCGGTTCCATATATATATATATATATATATATACATATATATATATATATATATATAATGAGATAAAACTCACAAATTAAATGATTTTAAGGTGTCCAAGGCAGTTTTGCTCTTCAATTTTTTGCAATTTTCAGAAGTCTTTTAGCGTTTCTAACTCTAAATTCCTGGCAAAACGTAATCAAGGATAGACAGGAAGTCCGCTAAGAGGAGTAGAGGCAATCACGGGACGTAGAAGTTTATTAGCCTTATGTTTCTGATTCTCACTCAAACCCATGATTAGATACAGTAGCAGATAATGAGAGATTATCAAGATACTTTTCCCATATACTTTCTCTAAAACACATTTCTCACGTAAATACAACCCCATTAAAACAGCGACACACAAAGTGAATCTAACAGTATTTACCAAATTGCGGTACTACTGATTGCTTGGCACCCGGCTGGGGTCCAAAAGACCATCTGCGCCAGACCTCCTGACACTTGTAAGGTAGAAAACAAGGCTTTTCCTGCCTGCCCTATCCAGCTCTCTATGGTAAACAAAATTGCGGGTAGGTCAAGAGTTTCTCATAATGCTTCAACATTCTGAAAGCTGCTTAGAAAGGCAACGTTACCAGGCGTCATGCGGAAAGATCGAACAATCTGCTGTCACCATAAAGAACACCCGGAAACATTTTCCCTTCCATCCGAATCCTAATCTCTCGCTGCGTCAGCCATCGAACAATTTTCTCAATAGTTTAAATGATGTTTCTGGCATTCTTATTTAAATCCATGCTGTTTGGCATTAAAAATTAAGTGACATAACTGAAAATTTGGCTTTTGACCAATAGGAATGGTGTAATATACTCTGAAATGGAAGCTTGGGTGTCATTTACATGCCAGTAGTTCACCGGAAGCCAATAAATGGCATAAACCTAAACGTCAGTGCCTACTTCAGGTGCACGTTGAGTGTGTGTGTGTGTGCGCGGTTTGCCTATAGGACCAATTACGATTAAGGCTTAAATAGCACGCCAGTTAGTTTCAATTTTAAACTGTACGAATCTTTCAATGCAGAAAAGCGAAAAGATGAAATCTTCACTGGCAAGCCCAAGCACTGGATTCTTGATCTCTGTAGTCCTCTTTACTGTCATTTTTACTGGGCTTATGTATCACCTCGCAGTTACAGGTAAACTTCGTACTCAGTAAACTTATTTTATCTCAATCTACGAAAATTGTAGAGGTAACAGAGTGCAGGAACTTAAGCAGCACAGAATACCCCGTGCTCATTGGTTTCAGTGTATGCTGTTTGAAACGTTAAGTTTAACATTTTTAGAAAACCAGAATCAGTGATTACCCAGCATTGGAAATATTCTTAGAATCATGGCCGTATGCGTGTGTGCTGGTTATCTTTTGTCTCCTGGCAAACATTTTCAACCTTCCAAAAGTACGCCAGAATTTATATTTCACCTGAACCATACCGCTTTTGCAGAAATGCTTCTCCTTGACACACTCTCACTATGTTTGATTTGGTGCATTCATGGATGGGAGTTTACAATCGTCATACTTGTCATTTCTATAGCTTTCTCTGTGCTAGGAGCTTACATTGGAAGAAGTCCCTTATTTATGTTGTTTCTTGGACTACTATTTCTGACATTTATTCAAGATATGCTCAGATTCTGTCTACCAGAGGTAAGTCACTTACTAATGTGTTTTAATCTACGATTTTTTGACCTAATTTGCCAACCCGTTTATGCTTAGCTGCATGACTTCTGTTACAGAATATTTTATTTTTTTGCCATTTAACTGTTCATTAGCTACTCTTCGTTCGGCAAAATTACGTTTCGTTCTGCATGCTAAAATTCAGCATTTAATAGTGCGCAGTTTGTTGAAAAAAAGCAGTATTTACCATTTGCTGACGTCAATTAAGGTTTTAGTCACTCACTGAGGTTTACTGTCATTAGCTGTGGATATGCACAATCGTTTCTCTAGTCAATCAATTGCTGTACTTATTATCGTCTATGTACTGAATTCTCAAATCTACTAGGAGCTTTCTCTGTATAGAATATGTGTTAATGCAAGGTACTGTTAGGTTAATTACGCTTGTAAAAAGGTCCTTCGGATGGCTAGTGAAGAAGTTAATTCCTCAATTATCTGCAATATTCTCCTTCACTTTAATGCTCACATCCTTGGTTCAGCAGGCGCCTAACACAATACAGCATCTAAAATATATGCCCTATCACATTTCAACGGTGTTTTCGTTTCAGAACGATTATGTAAACAGGGTTGTCATATTACCTGTGGTGTAGCATAATCTGAACACATTTTGCTGCACATGATTTTTTGGAGTACTATTCGCTATAAGCACTAGGAAGAAACTGTCAGTTCTATTTCTCGAAAGTGAATTAAGAATTATAAAAAGTTACTTCATTCTACCTTGGTTCAACTTTCCCTGAAATATTTAACGAGATAAGCTTCATTTTAATTTTAAAATGCATTATTAAGACAAGCAATAAATTCCGAGTAGTATTTTTTCCACTGTGATCACAATTTCACAAATTTGGCTAAATCACTGACGCATCTCACGTTTCAGAGTTTAATGTCCACTTTCCCCTTAATCCTACAGGCGTTCGTGTTTCGAATGTTTGCAGCTCGGGTTTCCTATCCTGGCTTCTACGCCAGTGTGGTCAGGGCCATTATTTTGGGCATCGAGCACGCCCGAATGCCGTCAGTTTCCCTGAGGGATCTCCTCCGCAATTCCATTGGATATACCGTTATGTCACCCGTTTGTATGCCAGCCTCCTTTGTGCTTTTCCAAGATTGGATGAAGTGGAGAGAGGTCAAAACCAAGGTGGTTTCCTCATGTGAACCTTTTTCGAAATGAATAGAAGCACGATAGTGCACATAAATGTGGCACAGACGGTCTGCAGACGGGATCTCTATGATGGGTCTTGTGTTTTTTTATCATAAATGCATCTCAGCTTGACATTGTTATTATCTGCAGGTATAATACTTTTCCCAGAATTTCAGCCTAGTTCTGCACTTAAATCTTTGTTAGACAAAATCAAAACATCAAAAGTCTTTACCGCTTCCTTTGATTATTATAAATTACCGTGAGCCCTTTTCCCGTCGTCCTCAGCACCTAAGTCTATCGCTTTCATTACATATTTTTTGTATTGAGGAGAATATATTTTGCTCATATTACAGGGTGACGCCATTTCCACTGAGATCGCAGCTGTAATTTGACCAAAAATACCACATAGCCTCCTTTTCAGAGTCCATTTGATAGAATGGTAAAAAACTCGGACAACCTGGTAGTTGTGGTTTAGTTTATTTTCTTACGAAATTCTGGTTGGACGGGTAACAATAACCAAATGCGCTTAAATTCACTGCTCCTAGCTGAAACCCTGTAGCTCAGGTGGTTAGAACGTCGATTCTGCTTACATATTAAATTTGCTGGTGAGGTTCAAATCCGACAGAGACTGTTTAAGTTTATTACAATTGAGCTACTGGAAGTATTGAAAGCGCCGAAAAACATATGCATATTTCAGGCAACGATATGCATTTTCAGAATCAGTTGCTGATCCAAACACTGTTTAAGAATTTTTCAGCATAAAAACAAATAAGCTCATTTATATGTTTCTCTACAAAAAAGAAGGCAAACGGTTTGTGTGTGGATGTTCATCGCTGAGATGATTAAAATGAAAATCCACCTGCTTGCAAGAACAGGTTTATGGAGCAGTGGAAAATTTAATGCTGGCATTGGCACATATTTCGATTTATCCATGAAACTGATACTGCTCCCCCATATAGAGCAGTTGTTTTTCGATCAGGTGCATCGTGAACTTGCGGAGCAAATCTTTCTTGACCATGCTCATCTCAGTAAAGCTCAGTTATACGCTGTTGCTTTTCAAATCCATCGATTAAAATGTGCTGTGCTTTAAGCAATTTGGAACATTGTACGAAGTCTATGCTTTTATTGGAAGAGATGTTTCAAACTCACATCTTTTAGAGGTGAATTAACGAATTGGCAACATTATATAAGCTATGTGACGAATGAACAGTTGTAAGTTGTACACCACAACACATCGGTGGATATCATAAATTTTGCAAACCTGATGCTATACAATCGGCATAATTTTGCAAGTTTGTAATAACCCGTCCTATTATTCTTTGGAACTTTCAGTTTACAGTTCAAACGCGTCACCATTTGGAAGAAGAGCGAGACCCTGCAGATAGGGGGGAATCTGTAAGGCGAACAGTGAGCTTTCGCCGATCCGTAGTAACACTTTTCCGTCTGGGCTTCTGGACACTGGTCCTCAAGTACGGCCTCGGGTCAATAAACTTCACAGGACAGTTATGTGGACCCGTTCGAAGAATATCTCGAGGGGTCAATGTTGGCCTCTTGGACGGTTTTATCGCATACTTCATCGCCTTCCTCAATGTTGGCAAGTTCCATGTCTACTATGTAGTCTTCTATGGCTATGGCAGAACGATCGGTGATCTGCAGCAGTTTGTGATGTCTCCTCTCTTTGAAAGAGACACCTCGCGCCTGGTTAGTGGGCAAAGGGATACTCAGTCTACACTGTTAACAAAATCAACTCAAGATCAGAGTCTTGGTGATAAGCTTATTCGTTCAGAGGTCACAATGAATTGTTTCATGCCTGATGGCCCGAGCTGCCTGTTCGGAACACATAAAAGCTCAGAAGTGTGGAGGTAAGTGTGCAATGCTCCCAAATTATCTCTATTTGAGATTTTTGCTGCATTTAAATGTGTGTAGGTGACTTTAATTGTACGTAATCAATATTGTTTCTTACAGTTTTTCAATTTCACGTCCTTTAAAATGCAACCGTACTTTTTAAAACTCCTATAATAGTACTTCTTCATAAAATAATTTGAAACACCTGTCAGAGTCACCATTAATATAATTCCGGCACAAGTGACTAGTTTAAATTATCTCAAGTTTAGAGCACTGCAGCCTTCCTTCTATAATTGGAATAGATGCTGGAGTCGCAGAGTTTTAAGTCTCCACTTATATTTACTGGTCTCCTTAAGCTGGGCGTCAATGTACTTTTCAGTACTGGCTGCCATACGATGACTTCCATTGCGCTGTTCTCGCGCTTATAGTATAATTGCTTGCATTGTACTGTTTTGGCAATTAATGTTAAGCCATTTACCACCGTTAAATTGAGAATAAATACAGGAGTTTAACTCTTTTTTCTAAAATATTAACGATAACTCTGACTAAATGCGGAATTTGTCTGAATATGTAACGTTTATGTGAATGATTTAGCAAAATTTTGAAACTTTGTGCTGGTAGACATTCCCAGCTAGGTGACATTTACGCAAATACGGATCATGTGCTCCATCTTTATTCATAAGGTAGATCCAAAATATAGACATTTCCATGCAAAATTGCCTTTTCTCTGCAGTCCTCGTAATTCCCTCTTTTAGGACCTTCGACAGGGGTCTTTACATCGTAATGAAACAGTAAGACCTCAACATTTTTTTAAAAAGAATTTCAAAGCCATGAACTACTGATTTACGTAGACATATTCGAGCCTGCTCGCTGTTAGCCTAAGAGCTATACTCAATGTACATGTACATGCTAGCTCACCTTGGTAGGGAAAATATTGGTGGGATCATAAATATTGTAAACTAGTCACATTTTTCTCAAAATGAAAACATTTTATGCTGTAGGTCAGAAAAATAGGTAGCTCCCATTCTTCTCGTAAAATAGCTAGCCAGATGTAAAATGTATAGGTTTGGGATTGGGGGTTTTCGTACTTGTAGGGTTATGCTTAGAGGGATGTAAATTACTATGGTCAAGATGGTTACATTAAGAACTGTGGTTCAAAGGTTGCCCTGTTAAGACAAACACATAACACAATATATGAAGTGTGAAGGCCACCTTGCTCTCTAATAAACTAGGGTTAAGTGAAGTGTGACTTAAGTTTTGCGTGACTGATGCAACTTTTATCTCCCGAGATAACAACGTAATGAAGGGGCTCATGCCAATAAAGGACACTGTGGCGTCCCAATCATTAAAGTCAATAGTTGATATTCAGCGACATTCCACTTTATTGCCGTTCCGTGTCCGAATACCTTTGTCTGTTTTTCACTTTTTTTAACGAAGTTACCTTGACAAATAGAAGCAGTTTATCGAATTCTAGTTAAATGCATTAGAAAGAAATAAGAGAAACGAGTCGAGCACCAGTACAATTTGCTACTTTTTCTGAAAACATGAACTCGTGCAGGCGTCCGCCAGCAAGCATAAGAACAGTAACAGAGAAGTTGACAGTTACGAAATGGTCGATCGTAGTCACCATACCAGGTTAAGCGCAATGATGGTGAATTGTACGTGAATTTGATTTTAAATGGAGCAAATTTTGCCTACATATACTGCAATCTCTCATCTTAACTGATCTGGGCTAAGTTTCCTAACCAATTCAAGAAAACCGGGGGCTGGAGAGGACGCACTTGGCTAGCGACACCAAAAACCATCTTAAACATGCCGTTCCACCTGGCTCGGATCCCACGGATAGAGGCCACATTAAGAAGGAGTCATTACAGCCTGACCCTCAGTCAACCAGTCGGCAACCCCACACAAACTAACACTGGGCTGACTGTGAGCTTCGAATTATCCCGTCCATTGGTAACTCTTAACGCCATGCCTTTTAGCAAACTGCGATAGCTTTAAGCACGTCAGGTTGGCTGTAGTGGGGGCAATTTTCTGAGACGTCAACCTCACAATATATTCGCCTTCTACTGTTCTAGTCTTTGTCCTAGCTGGTCATAACTAATTTAATCTGCTATATGGATTACATTTATAAAAAATGCTATTCTTTATTTTTTATTATTACTTTTTATTTAAAAATCTTAAAGACAGTTAATAGTTTCTGACTGCGTGCAGGTCTAAGTCCAGATTTTCAGTGTTTGAGTTTCACATCTGGAACTTTATAAAAAATTATGCCAATTTTTGGTCTTCGTCCATAAACTCTGATTCCACCGATTTGATATACTGGGCTCTGTAAAGAAATAAAATAATTATTATTAATGATTGTTATTATAAATTATTATTCATATTAATAAGTAGTATTATTAAACATTTATATAAACAAGCAATTGTTTCTCAACTTCATGAAGACCTCAGTTATTGGTTGTTGTGTCTCAGTCCTTTATAGATTCCGAATATATTTACTAGATAATTCATGAACCCCTTTGGCACTTTTTTAATAATTACCAGTTTCCCTATTCATGCTGTCTCCAAAACGATATGGTTTCAGTGACGTTAATTCTCACTTAATAATGAGAACATAATCACCGTTCTTACATTGATTCTGCGACATGCTTCTCTAACATTCATTTTTCGCCAGTTTATTATTGGCATCTGCGGCAAAATCTGAGTAAGAATTGTTATGCCTGTCCATAAGTCTGTGTCCTGGGGAACTATTTCCACTGAACCGATCTTTAGAATCTCAAATGACACAGCAACTAGTGTATCACAGCTGATTCACAATCTGTAAAGGCTTCGTTAATGTGTGATGTCTGAGTGTCCATTACGTTAGGTAAGTTTTTTCCTGTAATAGTTCCTTGTAGGTAGCTGACCTCTCGAAAGTGCTGAGACTTCAGTTCAGCATTTTCCGCAGTTTGTGAACTATGAGCAATATGTAAGTAATTAGTATCATTTACAGTCAGCATATGCTTTATCACATAGGTCCAATGCCCACAACATATCCGCTGGTGTCTTGGCATGAGTAAACAGGTCACATACCAGTCAAACATTTTAAGGATGAATTACTAGTGGTTTTATCATCTATTTGTTATTCGTTGACTCGTATTAAGAAGGAAATTATTTCCTTTAACTTTCATTAAACACGAAAGTAAAAGGGAGCGCAGAGAGACGAATGGGGTCTCTGAGCTGCCCAACTGCCTTTTAAACTGCAAATAAATCCACAATTTTCCAGTTACCGAAAGTATCCAACCATTAGATGACATTTAAGAAATTATGCCATTTTTGCTGCTTTATGGTGTCCTTTTGAGAAAAATGGATAAATTATCCAAATGTTTGCCTTCGTAAAATTGAAAAACAGTTTCCCAAACACAGGTTGTCAACTTATGACACCTTCTATTGTCTATATTTTGTTTTGGTTGAAATGAAGATAGTAGATTGAGTAAAACATAATGCAATCGGATAATGCAAATTATTGGGGTAGCCTCAGGAAACGAAGTGTTATCCTCAAGAATTATACATCTACTTTCATAGTCATACTATGTTCACCACATTAAACTACTGACTTTTTATTCCTGGTGTATCTGGATGACGTTTTATATAATTGCAATCATTACTATAATTTAACGTTGTAATATTGGTTCAGAAAAAGACATTTGTAACTAAAGCATATGTGGGGATTCAGATGCAGTCGTTAAGTTTAGGGAAAATTAACCTTAAAATGTTTGCATCCTATTTTTACAGGACGCATCTTTATAGAGAAATCAATGGTAGCAATAGCAAATAGTTGTTGCAGCTTTTTCATTGCGTAAGCATGCTTTTTTAGAATTAAGACACTTTAACATATCATGCGATGCGTTTATTGGTTTTCTCCTACACTGGGTCATATGGTCAGGATTTAAGAATATTTAAGTTTCACAAACAATCTTGGAATTTTTTGCGGTGAAGTTCAGTCTATGTACTCCAAAATACATAGTTCGTTGTATGCAAAGCGTAATACGTTTTACAAGGTCTTATGCAATAATTCACAATAATCCAAAGTAACTGCACTTTAATCTTAATTGAATCGTGTTTCCTATTTTGACCCTTCAATTTTTTAAACAGTCATCATTTTTGAACGCATGCAACACAGCAGGATGTTATGCCATGATATCTTGTGAAGTCTGTGCTTCGTAAGGCGAAAATTCACAAACCGATTACAACGAAATTATTGGATCATATTTTGCGAAAATATTATAATTAGAGCTTTTTTTAATCATAATGAGTTTACATAATTACCTTCATTATCTTTATAGCTACATATATATCCCATGGCACAAGTTACTTATATCAATAACTCCGGCAAACTCCTTGGTCGTTAAAGAACTAGGCGCTTTCTCTGGTGCCATTCTTACGTTCGTTTTTGTGCTCATATTCCACTCGTGGAATAAAGGAAACTGTGAGTTTTCCTGCTGATTTTGCCGCATCTCGTAACGTATTAAGTTTTCTTGTTTACTGGGATAAGACGGTCAGTTATTTGCTTATCGGCACATGAGCCAAGTTTGACACATAAATTAACATTCAAAACAAGAGCTTTCCTCAAGGCATTTAATTTTTTGGTGCAATAATTTATTACGTTGCGTAAAAATTCGGTCAACCTCAACCATCCTCTTATGCTCGTTACCTCATACTGGCTGACCATATTTACGCAAACTTTGTGAACAAATCTAATAATTGGATTAAATATAACACGTTATTGCATTACATGGAACTCCATACAGTTGCAGAAAATTTCCGAAATTAAACGAAGTTGAAGTAAAAAGTCATAAACATTTTGAAGAATTTCAGTGTGGTAGATTTCCCAAAACATAATTTTACAGGTGTATTCATTTAGACAAAACCTTTTACTAAATAGTGCCTTATACATCACATTAACGTGCACATTTAGATATTGCGGTCTAACTTTATGCATCGAACTGAAGTTGGTCTTTTCAGTCATCATTTCTTTTCATCTGTAATTTTCTTCCGAGTTCACTACTGAAATCAAGGAACATGTGAGATTTAAGTTCACGCAAATTTTCGAATTGCAGATTTATGTCTTCAAACCAAGGACCCCTTCTAGGTCGATCGCAATATATAAACAAAAATTCGCAGCAGTCGTGTTCGCCAACCTGACAAAAGAAGAGATTTCAGTCGTTATGAAGCTGTAGTACGGCTGATTGACGGTTCTTTAGCCGGAAGTCTCATTTCTACGTTCCCGTTATTTTCTAGGAAGCCATTCGGTTGCAGAGTTTTCTAAAGTATATGACCTAACGCGAACCTTATTGTCTAAACGTCTGTTCACTTAGACGATAGCACATTATTTGCTCTGGCATATGGTAACCCTTAAAAAAATTTAAATGTGACGGCATGACGGTGAATCTCAGAAGCGTTTGTTAACATCTCAGCCTTTATTGCCGGATATTTGAGTTTTTTCCATCCCTGGCAAAAGTAATTGTGCCCCTAAATGGGCCGCTTGATAGATGCGTTGGACCAACATGGGTCCCTGCATCACCTTTCTGCGGAGCATAGGGTGGATATCATCAGACTACGATGGTCGAATTGTTCTCGTCATCGTCGGTAAACGTAAATAAAACATAACTGGCGGTATCATTTTGTCTTCACAAATACCCAAACCTTAAAACCTAAGGTCTCAAAGTCTTATGAACGGAAAATTATACAAGTCAACAAAAAGTGACGTAAAGAGCGATGAGGCATTGATAACGAGGAAAATTCCTAGGAATAAATTTTACTTAAGAAATCTTGTTACACTGTCATTTTGGTGTACTGAAACTTTAATTACAGTTAACACTTGACACCTATTTGGGATAAATTACTTCGTAAGGTGAGCACATAGAAGCCACTTTACACAATTTTAAGCTATGGAAACTTGCGTACAAAATAAAATCGTTAGGCACATGTTCTAATGGGATTATTCTATGAAAAGCTCAGTAAACACCACAGGTAACAAAGCATAAATAAAAATCAGGATTGTCCCAACGATCAATGTGGCTGCAGTCTTCTATTTCATCTCTCTGTCCGTCGTAGTCTGATAAATGATGTGCGTTCTGGTGTCTAATTAAAAAAAGCTTTAACCCGACAGGTCAAAGAAGAAAAATATGTTCTGAGGTTCAATTGCTCCTTGACTTTACCTCGTAGTAAAATGCAATGTTAAATCTCGTACAATTTGATCATCATAACCTAATCTGAACAATTTGATTTGATATTCCATATATTATATTCCTTATATTATTTCAAAATAGTCGTTTGGGTCAGTACATCGTTCATACTATGGTCTATTGAACGTTTCGTTGGCAATTATTACCGATCAATGAGGGCTGAGGAAAAACTCGTAAGTTTGCTCTCCTTATAGAACTAAAATATTGAATCTCAGCGGCCCTATTAAAGGATATAAAAATTCTTTTACTCTCATTTGTAATCCGCACTTTTTAATTTTTTCTGGGGTTCGATAAATTGAAAAATACAACCACCACATATTGCAAATGCTTTTATGCTTAATACTAAGAAGTAATTATTTCCGAGTTCCATCTCCTAAACTAAAGCATAACACCAACCTTATATCTAAACTTAACCTTAAGCATAACTTTAATATAGCCACAATAATACTTTTTACACACTCCCACCTCTCCGTGGGATTTAATGCATGGTGACCATCTAATGGACGGTTCATATTCTCTGACCCTAACATAAATCCCAAACATAAACCTACTTGAACATTTTCACAAGTCTAACCACAATGAGGGGGACGAAGTTCTGGGTGGGAGACTTTATGCAAAATTAAACAGAAATGGGTTAAGAAAATTTAACAACCACTTTTGTCATTGGGAATAAAAAGACCAATTTAATTAACCGTATATTTAAGGTTTGTTTCCCAATTAACATACTTTCGATTAACTTTTTGGTGTCAAAAGATCTAAAGATAATGTTTTCAAGCCATGTACAGCTGGCATAATTCATGCTAGAGACACCAACACTCGTGCGAATTTGGTCGCAAAATTATTTTTATTTTGCCATTTATTTCTAAATATTAGGCTGATATGTCCGTTTTCACTTTTTTAACAGGGCAGGTTAAGTTATCACAAGAAAAATCTCAGAGAACACATTTTTCTATCCCTAAAGCACTCTTTTTGAATATTTTTCACTAAATATTATCAACCCTAAGCTTTTCCATAGGATTCTTACCAATTTCCATCGGTACTTATTCCTTGCAAACTAAAACGAGCTGAATTTTTGTGAACGTTAAGATGGCAACTGTTGAATCCTTTTTTAGCAAAGGCAACATTGGTAAGATCAGGGACTCAAACCCTAAGACAATACTTTAGGCGAAAATATTTAGTTTTATATATGTAATTAAACCTTTGTAGTATGTAATAGTGTCAAAATTGTTTGATTAAATGACTTAAAACTGTAAATTAGCCGTTGCGCACTATAGCCGCCTTGGCCAGCTGTTGTCCATTAAAATTGCACGGCCATGAAAGCAGTTAAAACAATACTAAGGTTAAGAGATATAAACAGTAAAATTCATCAACAAGAATGTCGTAGCTAAGTACAACTGCCTTGCATGTACCGGTGGAATTTAAATAGGCCCGTTGCAGTTCTTGTCTCATCCGTATTCATGATGGTCGAGTTCGCAAGCCACAAAATTTGGATGAAGCGTGGCTCAGGGCTTTTTTCAGTTAACTGACCACCTCAGGGGCACCTCGCTTGCGGCATAATTCATCTGACCTCAAACATGGTGAATCCCGAACATGCCTTCTGGCCAAACATATTTCTTAATTTGGCTACATGATGGATCATACCACCAGATCAGGTGCTAAAATCTGATTTTATTCACGTAAGCGATTACTTTCTGTGGAGATTTAAAAGGAATCATCTTTTCGTACTATTAAAACCGTTTGGTTGGGGTGATTATTGCAGATTTGGATCAGTTAGACGTCGGCTTAAAGTACGAGTTGGATTATGACTTCTTACATTGCAACCATTTGTGTCAGTTAAAGTTCTTAATTGTCGGCGGCAAACATCCTAGATATTTTGAGTAACTATGCGATGGGTGTTTCACGTAATACATTTCATAAAAGAAGTAGATGTCATATATGAGGATTTATTGAAGTAAATCTAACCTTTTTTTCTGGTGGAAAGACCCAATGGCTTAACTACATTGAGCAAAGCAGTCCCTGTTCATACGCATACTTCAGTTCTTCCGTGGTTAAGCTCTTGTTCACTCACTTAACTCTGACCACTTAAAAAAATTAGGAATTTTAGTTTTACGATATTCGATCAATCCTTGATCACAATCACATTCAACTTCATATATATTTTCTAGTCATTTGGTAGCAATGTTTATCATGCCCATTTGGTGTCACTAAAGTTCAAGATAGAAATCACTGGGATGGTTCTGCTTTGGTGGCGCGCGAATAGCCATCGCATATTGTGCGTTTGCGATGAACACCTCAGTATTAAAAGCTTTCGAAATTTACACGACCGTGCTAAAATTGGAAACTTTGCTCGGTAAATAAGATATTTGCAGACTAGCTTATTGTGATTTGTCCCTCTATTTGCCTATTATGCAAAGCAAGTTTGTGTGCCACCTCAATATTTGTGAACGTGGAATTGCATAGTGTTACTTCGACCTTTGTTTCATGCTAGTGGCTCTTTTATGTGCTGCAATATTCATTTTTATTGTTATGCTTTTATGCTCCGATATGACTTCATCACTGGTCAAGTTTTAATTAAGATACGTTAGCAGATTATTATTACGAGCACATATGACCCTAAATTTGAAATGAGTTCCGTGACCGTTTAACGTTGTTTATTATATCCTTTTATTCAGACCTCGCTCCTTTCGACTGAGTGGGAAATTTTGATTCGTGGTTCGGGTTACGCTACCCTACAAACATTCAACATCCTTGGTTTTCTGTTTTTTCTTGCAAACTATGATGCTGGTTTCTGGCTTGTGAGGATCGTGCTTACCAATTGGCGTAAGTTTAAAGAAATAAAATCTAAATTAGGTTCTTTCTTAAAGGACATAAATATTTTTACATGAAATAATAAAACTTATCATAGAAAAAAACTATGGATACAAAAATATTGTTCCTCTGTTGGACACAGTGCTTTCTAAGTCCGTAGAAACTCACTACACGACCGATTAAGTATAACCACAAAACATCATGATTTATTTATGCAGAGAATAATTGTGGCTTTTGAGCCATTAAAGCCATTTTTTATCATTTACAGCACCATTTAAAAAGTGCATTGTACATTTTGTTCTGAAGACAGACTATAAACTTTAACTCATAGTTTAAAGACTATTTTATAACTAAATGTTCAAAAAGCAATACACGAGAAGTAAAACGTAATTGTTTATTCTAAACCTGAAAAAAATAATAAAATGTTGTCCTGTAATCATGGTTTATCGGATAATCGTTCAGTGGCACATACTGATGAACTCCGCCAGGGAAGTATTCATTTTCATTACGGTATGGAACTTTGCAAATGCTAGCCGTTATTGCCCAGCTGTGAAGAATTAAAGAATTTATTTACATAACTGTCCTCGATTTTTTTATCTTGCTTACCATTGCATGTAAGATACTGTTTTTCATTTCAGAATTTTCCTATTTTAGTTGGTTTGCTATATACTTGTATTTTTGAGGTGCTTAAGTCAGCAAAGTGAGGAGCGGTAGGCGCAAAATGTGAAGGATCAGCGAACAGTGATATCTACGGTAAACTGGCCACATGACCTGTTCGAAACTTGGTACATCCTGCATAAAAAAAGGACTAACGTATTTTTGAGATAATAGTCACTTTTCAAAAAGATCAAATGTATTCAACAAACTGAACATCAACAAGCATGTTGCTAATTGGATGAATATTGCCGATAAAGACAAGTTAGCCTGTCTTATCTTCAAAATTCCTCTGCATCTGCACATTCTACTGCTGGATGCTGTGCGGCTGCTAGTTGGGCTCGATAGTGAGCCTCAAGGTAGCCTGGAAAGAGTTAGCTCCGGAAGCGATCCGAGAGCGTCCTCAATAAATGCATCTTTCTAAGATTTGGGGGAAATTTATCGAGCTTCAGCGTGGAGCCATCGAGTCCTAAACGAGCAAAGAAAAGGAGGACGCCGGGAACATAAATTTTAAGGGAAACAACTGCTTCCTCATTTTGTGGAGATTATACGGAGAATATGTCGTAAAAGTGTGCTTTGCAGCTTGGAATGCCATTGATTTACGTTATGTAGCTGTAATAGACAATTTTATCTCATCATTATACTTCAATCGTTCAACATTCAGACTAGTTAATGAAAAAATATCTTATGAGGGAAATCTTGTCGGTTATTTTCGATATCATACTGCGCATAAGGAGATCCGACAGGAAGCTGATACGATGCACATTTTTGTGGATAAGAATACTGATGTGAGCAGATACAGTATTTCTTTGGACTGCCTGTTCCTGCGGCATAATTTTGTCCGATAAAAATCTGCTGTCAAATACTTTTACCTGTAAAGGTGGGAATACAAAATATACTCCCGTCGATATATTTACGTTTGGGCTGTTTTAAGCAAGCACATACTTTAGGAAATGTCTTCATTATCAATGCTTGTCACTGAGCCGAGAAAATATAATTTTTCTTTCTTTCCTGACAGTCGTCCTTCTTCAGTGCTGGACGTTCCTCTTTATAATTGTACGGCTGTCTCTACAAGTGCGCACTTGGTCTTCCCAAGCGGTGGCGAAGGAAAATAAAGACAAATGATGATGCCTAAATAGGCATCCTCAATGATCTTGAAGCTCACGCACACAGATGTTTGCCTATGTTTTCAGTTCTTTTATTCTCCGATGGTTGTTAAATGAAGATCTTCATGTATGTAAACTGTTTATCTTAGTATATAAAGAGAGAACACAGAGACTTCCTTAAGTTGCGTTCATATAGAGGGTTTGCGAATTATAGGACAAAAGCTTCTGTCCTGCCATGGTAGTGGGCCTATCTGCCTCATGAACTGGTAGCTGATGTTTTCTTCTGGCCTGTGTGTAACCCTGAATCCAAGTTGATAGAGAAGGCGTCTGACGGCTTACAAGACGAAAGTTCTCACTAAAATTTAGCGTCGGTTGGATTTGGTTTCTTGGGTCATTTGCATATGCCCTGTTTGACATATATGCGTGGGTAGTTAAATTTTGCAATTTGCGATCACACATTCATTTCACGCATCGGCATGATCGGTCACTTGCTAAAACACCACAACGAGAACACCAAACCAGTACCAGGGCTCTAACCTAGACTGGCTGCACCCGTTTTCCATGTGCACACTGCACCGGCGCATTCCCTCACCTCAGGAGTTGATTCAGTTTCATGCGAATCCACGACAGTGGGACTAATCGCCATTTGGACGCATCAAAAATCCCTTGCACAGCTGATAACTCTTTCAGATAGATCGACCGTCGTAGTCCGACGATGTCCACCGTAGCTCCATGGAAAGGTGGAGCAGGGACGGTGACTTGCGCGTGAATTAGTTTTAAGTGATAGTAGCCTTGCGTTGCAGCTACCGCACTCATTCCTCCTCCCCCACCTAAACCCGTGTCAAAACAGAGTCAAGAAAACCGGAGGCCGGGAGAGGACGCAGGTGGCTGGCGCGGCAAGATCCCCTAAGTCCTAGCCGCCCCTAGGCGTGCCACCACACCTCCCATGTTCGGCATTTGTTAGCGGAGCGCAACCCAAATAACGCATGCCAGGCCCTGATGTGGCCCCCGTGTTGGTCCAACGAATCTACCACGTTGGCCCGTTTTTAAAAGGGCTACTCTTTTCAGATAATGCACAGATAACTGCCCTGAAGGAGATGTTTATACTACTGATAGCGTTTCGGCTCGCAAAGCGCTCTAATGAACCTCCCCCGATCAGCCATCTTCTAGAACCCTAAAAATTGATTTGAGTTGCAATAAACACGATGATTTGTATCCTCGCAAGATGTTTTCAGCTAAAACATTCACACAGGTGAGTACTTTAACCCGTCTGGGGACCCTCAGAGCAGCTCAAGTTCAGTAGTTAGTCCATAAGGTCAGACTGAGAGTGAAAAGGAAAACACCTGCTCATGTATAACAATGGGATAATGGAGTGGTCGTGACAGTTTATATGGGCACATCCTGTGCGCATTTCGCCATAGCTAATGCAAAGGACGAAGGTGGCGGTATAGGTAGCTTCCAACAAACAGCAACACTAAAATGTATGCATATCGATTTCCAAATCCTGCTCTCTTAATAAGACAACCTTAAGATTAAGCATACCAAATTTTACTACATATCTTCTTCACAACTCAGAGGTGACTGTCCACGAAGATGGACGCACGCGAAGGCATTCTCCCCGATTATCGGTTTTCGAGAAATGATAAGGTGGGACGTCAATTTGGGGTGTTCTCAGTCATGTTAAACATGGCCTGCCCGTGACAGAAAAACGGGTGAGTTCGCGCGAGAAACTGAGGCCATTTCGTCCACTATCAGAGCGCCGGGGTCCCAAACACTCGACATTCTGATGGTCTACCAACTGCTAAGAAACAATCCACAGTCGTAAAGTAGTCTGAAAGAGCAATTAGAAGCATTTGCTATCCGATTCAATTTCATGAATATGGGTGACTTTAACGCCCTGAATATCAACTCGAATCTGAGTTCTGCCCCAGGCTCGGATTTAAAGTTTCCGCGTCACCTCGAATAAGCAATACAAAAGTCCTGACTATATAAGCAGTCATATTTCCAACCAGACTACGTGAAGGCTACCAGGCCAATTGCTTGCACCCAGAATCGACAACAGCGTTTGACAGCCACGATGTAGTCAAATGTTTAATTCACGTCGGAAAAATGGACCAATTAGTCCTAAAGTGGTCGTATTTACCCTTTTCTTTACCTGATCGAAACATCACAGTCAGACACAACATATGGCGTGACGGGCTTACCACTCACCCCAGAAACATATTTGGCTACAAGGGAATACAAAGACAGCGAGACGCACCGAATTATTGACGACTCAAACATACAGTAGCAGCAATTTGGTTTCTTCTACCCGCAAACCTCAGTTCGCATTGGTCCTTTTCTCTTTTTCGTCTGTATTACTTTAAAGATTTGGAGCCAATTTACAAGATTCTGTATGCAGCATTTTGCTACTATTTTTAGTACTTTATGGTTCCAGTACTATTATTTACTTTGTCCTGAAAACAAGGCAGTTTTACTGAGGATAGTTTTCTCTAACTATTGAGAAGATATTCGACGTATTTACGTCGATTCTGCGTCAGTATTTTCTACCTTTTCATGTTTGCCAAGTTATCGTTTCGATTATCTGCGAAAGATGTGGTAGAAGTCAGAAGCCTGTCCACACGTCCGTGCTCTGGAGGGCTGTTTTAACTCAAACGGCTTTTAAAATCTCAAATTAAACAGTGCAGGGAATTTTAACAACATCAGGGCTCACCGTCTTCAAAGACTTTGTCAACTTTGACATCTTAAGCTTTAATTTCATTAGGTGAGGTTTTTTCTGACGTTGTTATCTAACACTTCGACAGTGGTGCCACTGCATGCCGACATTTTTCGTCGTTTGTGCCCCACGAGCAATTTTAATATCATATTTATCCTTTGTATGTCTCTAAAGTGGTCGGCGAGGAGGTCGATTGTCCGCTGCATATCTGCTTTTATCTTAGCGTGAGTGCACAAGTCACGCAGATAGATAATATTGTTAAGATATTCGTTATCCTGGCATTAAATCGTTTCACTTCCACACGTCGGGTGGCATAGAGGCAGGTTGTTCGTTCCTCCAAGTCTCTCATTTAAATGCGAAATATTTTGGGACTGCAGGTAGTTGAATGGTATCCCTGACCAACTTATATGCATTTTATTACCGAAAAGGAATCTGTGCTTTTTTAACTACCATAAAATTTAACCATGCTTTGGACGATACTTGTACGTTATTTTTTTGCGTTTCGTAGGTTCAGCTTCATCAAAATGCCCAAATTATCTAAAATTTACATTCTTAAAATTCCTACATAGCTTCTGAAACTTGGATTGTTAGCTAATCGCGCCTTATACCAGCTGTTCTATGTTGTTATTTGAAACGTACATCAGAAGACCAATGCTCTAACCATTGACCAACGGGCTGGTTTAGATCTATGCTCTAAGAATCTCAGTACACACCTGATAGTTGGGGACCATAAACCCCAAAAGATTTAGTAATGGAGAGAGTATATGTGTCGTCAGAGACGTTCAAGGAACTTCTCTACAATTTACTGACCATTTAAGAAACCACCCTGTTCAGTGTTTTCTGAGGATGTACCCTGCACTTTTCGTCATAGGTTGACGGTTACCAAGTAGACATCAACCAAGCATTTCGCGTCATCTATAAGCGTCCGACTAAACAGTCCAAGTTCCTGCATCAGCGGATACTTGCAATGGCAGAGACAGTGGCCATACGGTTAACCGACCCAACTTTATCCTCACAAAAAGCGTTTATAGTAGCCTCAAGGCTTCCTTGGTCAAAAACGACCACAGCATGCGTCTTCACACCTGCCACCTCGCACCACAGTGACGAAGCAGAAGTCTAGATAATTGTAGGTCACCCGCTTTCCGCTCTCCCTCTACCTCATCATGAAAATAAAATAGACTCCCTAACCTCTGCTCTCCTTCAACCCTTTACCCTCTACTTACTGTTTATTTGATGTTAAGAAAATTGTTAATCTGCTTTCCCTTAAATTACTTTAATGGCCTGATAATGAACAATCGAAAGCGTATGTTCGACAACTTTGACTGCTCAAACGGTTACCTTATACCTGAAGCTTATGCAGTGCACATTTGAGACATGCAAACCATAAACCGCATACTCTCAGTCTGGAGTTGTTAATTTAGGAAAACGTCGATCTCAAACCCTGGTTTAGGGGATAATCGTTAAGCGTAGTATTTTCCCTCAGTACGATACATGACAAGCTCAAAGAAGTTTGTTAGTTCTTAGTAAGGAAGAGCTTACTAGTACATCCACATAACTTTTATCAATTTCTGTTTATTTTGCTCACTAGTGCACGTAAATTAAACCCTTTTTATTTCTTTTTTTGTCACATTTTAGTGATTCCCTCTCATTTGCCAACTCATATTTGCAAAATTCTATAAGTTAAGTGGGGGAAGGAAGATGCACAATTTTAAATAATACGAAAATAATGATCGGCGTGAGAGGCGTCTCGCGTGCCGAGGCGGAAAATGCCTTCATCAGAAATAAGTCGGCAGCAGTCACGCATTTTTCGGAACATGACAACATCTCAAAAAGCTCGAATGGAGCCAGCAAATCAAAAGTCAGCAGGTATGTTGCGTAGTCTGGAAGTACAAATGCGTGATTCCGTTAAGCTCTAAACGAACAAAACTTTACTTTTTCATTGTGAGGAGCTTACAAGGGGCCAAATATCTCGATATCCGGTGACTACTTTGAGCTGCCCACTACAATTAGTTTGAGTGGACCGCCTCCTCAACTAAGTGTGAAGGGACAAAACTTGACACGAGGTTTTTCTTCTCCAACAGCGAGATTAAGGCACGGACTGCTTTGCTTGCAGATATTATCATTTTCCCATCCGAAGACACTTTTAAAAGGAAGCTTGACCTGTGAAACCACTATCTCCCACTGTGGCATCCTCAATCAAGCTACATGATATAAAACTACTTTCTATTTGTCAGTAAGCTTATTTTCTTATTATTTAGTAACGTGCAAAGTGGAGTGAAGTTGAGCCGACCCTCTGTCCAACGTATGGGCGTTTTGCTTTTGCATTTTAATATATCCAATAGGGAATTCACAGGCATTCACCTTAATTTCCCCTGATACACAATAAGTGAACTGAGCACAGCAGTTTGCCGTTTAGGTCGCCCTCTTTCACCATTTATGCCCTTTTGTGGATATGATTTTATGAGGGAAATACCGTTGGCCCCTTTAGATGTCACAATCACCTTTTCCAAAGGATCCCAATCGGTACGTCTACAATAATTCCACTTTTCTCGAAACATTATCCTTTAATCATAAAATCTGCTTGCTTCGTCGAAAGCTTAGTCAATTAGAGTAAGAAACCCAATTCGAGCATCTCTGGAACCAAACTTGTGACCTAAAGCCCGTATCCGCATAGAGCGCTCAACACTTTAAATCCACGCTGTTGGATTCTTGATATCTTTACTTGAAAAAAGAGACCGCACAATTTGGGGATTGCTAGCAAAAGCACACGTAGAGAAGTTAAAACAGCTTCGAGCGAACCAAGACATCCTGATAACAAGATCGGATAAAGGAACAGGCATCGTTATAATGAACAGATCAGACTATATAATAAAGATGCACTCCATACCATCCGACCAAAGGAAATTCAGGGTATTACATAAAGAAAAGGATTGCACCGATTAATTCGAGGCACAATTCACTGACTGCGTAATAAGACTCAATGAAGGTGTTTTTCTATGCGACCATGACCTCAAACGCCTCAGACCTTTAGGCTACACACATTTTCGACTCTATGGTCTACCAAAGATCCACAAAGAAGGCTTGCCACTTCGTCGGATTAAGGACATGCCAAACTCTCCCTTTCATGGCATAGCAAAAAGGTAAGCAGAGAAACCAAAGCCTGTACAACGTCAGATAGCGCCACACAGCACCAAGATACCTTCGAATTTATTGAAGACGTCAAAGACCTTAACTTAAACAGCATGAGAATGCTATTTTTGGATGTTTCATCAATTTTTACAAACGTACCTGTTACTGTGGCAGTCGATTACCACTGTAAATTCCTATTGACCAGTGAGCAAGAAACAGGAATACTGACAAATGTACTAAAAGAAGTACTACTGAGATGCACGTTAAATGTGCAGTTCCTTTTTGACAACTAGCAATACAGACAAATAGACGGCGTTCTTATGGGCTTGCCTCTTGGAGCTCTTCTAGACGAGGTCCTTATGGGCAAGCTGGAGAAATGTGAGCCTATACGTTGATGACATATTTGCAATTGTCACAGAAAAAACAAATGAAGACAACCTCGTAAACACTGTTAACCAAGCACACCGTTGATCAAATTCACGTTGGAGATGAAAAATGCAGGTTCACTCTCTTTCTTAGATGTCCTTCTAAGCAGAAGACCTGATGGCAGCATCCGAAGGAGAATTTATCAAAAGAAAACCTGGTCTGGGCAATATATGAACTTTGGAAGTTTCGTACCTCTCCAACCGAATCGCAGTCTAGTCCATTGCTTAGCGCAAATGGCCAGAAAAATTTGCTCAGCACATAGTAACAAGGAGGAGCTTGGGAAGATCCAGAACCTCTTTCGAGAGAATGGACACCCTGATCGGTTTATTACAAATCATCTTGTCGCAAAACCGATGATACCTGTCAAGGTCACTGTAAAAAATAAATCTCTATTCCTCAAAGTGCCCTTTCAAGGGGATACGTCTAGTGAACTCCTGAAAAGACGCCTAAACCAAGCCGTTGCTCAAACGTTCCCAGCAGCGAAACTTCAGATAGTGTTCTTAACCAACCCTTCTTTACGAGGCGAAGGCAAGGATAGGTTGCCGGCTCAGACCAACTCCATGTGCATTAACTAATTTACTTGCTCCTGTGGAGCAGGTTATATTGGTCGCACGAGTCGGCGCTTATCCAAAAGATTAAAAAACACATCCCAGCATAGCTGAGCAAAGGGGAAGTCAAGAGCATAAAAGCGTCATACTTGCACATTTTGTTGACACAAGGCATAGTGCGGACCCTAGCGAAGCGTTCCGTGTCATTTATAAGGTCACACCAAACTACCCCAAGCCACTGGGTTAACGTCTACTAGCAGCAGCAGAAGCGATTGCTATTAGGTTGAATAAGCTGGTTTTGTGCGCACAAAAGAACCTCGTACAAGCTCCACGCTTAGCTTGGCCAACGGCCGCTTAACTGCGTGCATTCGCCCGTGCCATCTCTCTCCTCCCCTTTGGCCTCGAACGGCTCTACCAAACACTCAATGCCACTTGTCATTCTGTTTCTTATCACACTGTTTCTAATCATCCTCCGCTTATGCACACCTCTCTGACGACCCACAGTAACGGATGAATATGATCGATTTCATATTTTAAATTTCTACTACGTTCCAACGTTTCCCTATAACAGTATTGGCCTGAAGAGAAGTTATCAAAAGCAACGCGTATGCTCGCAAATTCGTCTTTTGCATCTTTTAATGGGAATTTTCGCAACTTTAAGAAACAAAACTGTACAACTAAACCCAGGGTAGTGTAATTTTAACAGTTCTTAACAGTTATTTGTCAACTGTAAAAAAGTATATGTTGACTGGGGTCCCCTGCCTACGTCTCCACCCTCCCCTCTTCATCTTCTTACTCTCCTGCCGCCGGTGCATTCGGTAACCAGATAACAGATTCTTTTTCATAGACCTTCATTCTTGACCAAATGCCATTTTACAATATCGCAAAGGCTGCAGCTGTCCTTTGACTGACTTCTGTTATGTTAAAACGTTCGTTCGTGTTGCTCGCCTAGTTTTCTGAATATCATTGGGTTTTAGAGGTCTGAACAACGTCTCTGGTAGGAGCACAAAAGCTGCGTCCCGAAATAAATGCACACACCCGGCCGCCTGTCTTACAGGAACCGTGTTAATAGGGGTTTTATGGGTGGGGCAAAGGAATGGTAAAAAAGCATGGAAAACGGAGAACGTAAGGTATAAATCGTAAATTGTAAGTTTAGATGAATTTTGAATGACTTGGCCATTGACAACATAGAGTGATGCCTATAGGAAAATCCTATTAGCATTCCAAAACTGCAAGTTTCAGACAGGCTTAAGCTCTGTCTTTAGAACTATGGTCAATTCGATGGTAAATACAATTTACAAGTAAAGAGCACCGCAATGGGCTCCCAAATATTGGGGCTTCTTGCCAAACTAATCTTACAGCGAATAGATGAAGGGGTTTTACAACGTTTCAAACAAAAGATGTGGCTCCCCTATGTAGATGACACATTCTTTACCCACTGAGGAGCCGACCCCACGTTGCTGCGTCCTGCAGTGGCAGAAACATCGGCGAAATACGTGTCTGGGTTTTACCTAGTACCTATCTCGGGTGTACGTTAAACCATATTTGCCATATACGTTTCATACTACTTGTAGTAATTCTTGTTTGTAGAAAGGGCATTACGTGGTTATTCAACAGTGGTTGTTTCCCTTTGACTCTGATGTTCATTAAAATTTCGCGTCTAACCGTAAAAAGTCATGCCCAGATCACCTTACTCTGTGTTCTGCGCTAACTAATTTCAGAAATTATTTTCCCGATATATATATATATATATATATATAACCTCCGGAGTTGAATGATTTGATTGTGTCCATGACATTTTCTCGTTTCATTCTATTTGATTTTCAGAAATATTTTAGCGTTCCTAACTCTAAATTCCGGGAAAACGTAATCAATAGTGGACACTAAGTCAGCTCAGATGAGGAAAAGCGATCACTGTAGCTAGAAGTTTCCTGGCATTATGTTTCAGATTCTCAATTAAATCCATCATAAGAGACAGTAGCAGATAATGAGAGAGATTATAAATATACTTACCCCATAAACTTCCTCTAAAACACATTACTCACTTAAATACAACCCCGTAAAAACACTGACACGCGTAGTGAATGTAACAGTATTGACAAAGGTGCAGTTCTACTGATTGATTGGTATTCGGCTGGGGAACAAAGGCCATCTGCGACAGACCTCCTGACCCTTGTGAAGTAACAAACAAGGTGTTTCTGCCTGCCCTATCAATCTCTCCATGGAAAACAAAATTGCGGGTGGGTAAACAGTTCCTTGTAATGCGTCAACTTTCTGAAAGCTGGTTAGAAAAGCACTCCTATCAGGTGTCTTGCGGTGAGATCGAGGAATCTGATGTCACTGTAAAGAACACCCGGACACGTTTTCTGTTCCTTTCAAACCCTACTCTCTCGCTGCTTCAGTCATCGAAAAATGTTCTCAATAGTTTAAATGATTTAACTGGCATTCTATTTTATATCCATGCTTTTCGGCATCAAAAATTGAAGTGACATAAATGATCGAATCGGCTATTGGATGGTGTAAATTACAATCAAATGGAAGGTTGGGTGCCATTTCCATGCCAGTTGTGCACCGGCAGCCAATATCCGGCATAAACCTCACACGTAAATGTCTACTGGGAGTGCACGTTGAGTGTGTGTGTGTGCGGTTGTGCCTATATGACCAATTACGATTAAGGCTTAAGTAGCACGCCAGTTAGTTTCAATTTTAAACTGCACGAATCTTTCAATGCAGGAAACTGAAAAAATGAAATCTTCACTGTCAAGCCCAAGCACTGGATTCTTGGTCTCTGTAGTCCTCTTTACTGTCATTTTTACTGGGCTTATTTACCACCTGGCAGTTACAGGTAAACTTCGTACTCAGTAAACGTTTTTTATCTCACTCTACGAAAATTACAGAGGTTACAGAGTGCGGGAACTTAAACAATGCAGAAGAGTCTGTGCTCCTTGGTTTCGCTGTATGTCTCTTAAAACGTTTAGCATACGTTTTAGCAAACCAGTATCAGTGACTACCCGGAATTGAAAATATTCTTAGAATCATGGCCATATGCGTGTCTGCTGGTTGTATTTTGTCTCCTAGCAAACATGCTCAACCTTCCGAAAGTACGCCAGGATTTTTATTTTATCTGAACCCTATCGCAGAAAATGCTTCTCCTTGACACACTTTCCATATTTTTGATTTGGTGCATTCATGGATGGGAGTTTACAATCGTTACACTTGTCATTTCCATAGCTTTCTCTGTGCTGGGAGCTTACATTGGAAGAAGTCCTTTATTCATGTTGTTTCTTGGAATTATAGTGCTGACATTTATTAAAGATATGCTCAGATTCTTTCTACCAGAAGTAAGTTGTTTACCAATGTTTTAATCTGTGATTTTTTTACTTAAAATGAACACCTCCTTGTACTTCGGTGCATGAATTTTGTTTTCGGGATTTTTTTAAAAAGTTACTTGAACATGAAAGTTTAAAGGTTACTGCTTGTAATAAAAAATAAATTTTGTTCTTCATGCTGAAATGCAGCATTAACAATCGTATTGTTTTAAGTGGATATAAAAAGTATTTAAAGTTTGCTCCCATCATTTATGAATGCTTTCATTTGCCGCTGACCTGCAGAGGTATACTTGCTCGCTACGTTTTGCATTCACTCCATGGGTACCGATTTTACTGAGCTGTGGATATTCTATCAATTTATCTGCCAAGCGTCCTTTGTGTAAATGTCCCATATTGTTTTTTTAAATCTAGTTGGAGCCTTTTTTCTGCATAAAATCTCTTACGTTAAGTAACTGATGGGTTATTTATGATCGTACCAAGGACCTACGAGTTAAGCAGAAAATGCGTTCCTTCATAAATTATTTTCGATATTCTCCTTCACTTTCAACATCACAATCATTGATTTCGCAGACGCATGACAAACCAGCAGCTACTGTATGTATCCCATCATATTTGCAATGTGCTTTTTATGCGAAAATGTTACTTAACTAGGTTTTACTATAGATTTTGGTGTAATATAAACCATAGATATTTCGTGAAGAAAGGGTATCAGTTTTCAAACTATATTCTTTCTGGTCAGATTTTCCCTTTGATCTCAGACGTTATTCTTCATTAAAATATCTTTGCTGAAACTTATGCACAAACATATATTTTTTTATTTAGTTGGCAGCGAATTACGTTTTACATAAATATTTTTGCCAGAAGAGGGTATGAATGTCGGTTTTAACAATTCTTTTCACTTTTCGAAACATTATTGTCCCCATCCGTAACAATGGATTTCATGGTTTCCAACATACATGCTGTTTACATTTCACCACCTGAAACGCATATATTTCTTAAGGTTGCTAAGAAGATATCCTGTACTGCTCATACGATTTTGCAATGGAGGTTTCTCGTGGTTCATACTTATTAGAGGCATTTATTATAGGACACATATCATTATTTATGTATGACAATATCAAGGTCTTACCACTTTTCGTACTAAGAACTTTTTTAACCAAACGAAAGGTTTTCAGACAAAGTCTTTGAAGGTGAGGTAAGTTGATTCTATTTAATAACAGAACCTGTATTCAAATTTAAAAGGGCATTGAAAATCAATGAAAAAAGTACTTTCTATTTGCTCAACCATTTTTGTCAAGGGAACGTTCTGGCAGGCACTAAAAACAATTCTCATTTGCAAGCCACGATTCTTTTTGACTGAAATTGTTGCAGATTATATGTCAGGACAATTAATATTACAAAGTATCTTTTAAAAACCGAAAGCATATTTCAACATGTTGCTTAAAATATTATCAGATAGAACATTTTCTGTATGCATAACAGGTTTTAAGAAAGTCAAGTGTTACTTTTAAGTCACAGGTCTAACCTGAACATTTTAATCAGTATAAGTCACATCGAAAAACATCAATCTTGACTTGGGAGCAGATACTTTGCCATGAAAGACTAAAGTTAATGCTTCAATCACGTTTGATGACGAGCTTTTTCTGGTGCTTTCACGACCCTTTTGCTGAATTCTGCCGACAAAATGTAAAACATAATTCTGCCAAATAGAACAATCTGGCAAGTTAACAGTGATGATAATTAACTGGTTAAAACGCGGTCTATCCGGGTTACAAAATGTGCTCTAAGCGGGAATATTCAAACGCTGAATTATAATGTTCATAAGAAAATGGCTAGTTTCACACTATTGGTCAGAGTTTATATTGCTATCTGCACTAGGAGGTAACCTTAAGTTCAATTCCTGTAAAGAGGATTAGCAACCCCTCTGAAGTACCCCATTCTACCTTGGTTAAAATATAAAAGAACGTTTTCTCGAGTAGATTTTTATGGTATTTGGAATTTGCATTGATTAAACGAGCTCTATGCTGCTAGTAGTTTTTATTTCAATGTGATCACACTTTTCAAAGGTATGCCAAATTAGCTACGCAACTCCCGGTTATAATAGCTTATATCTATTTCTTTTTCTTGGTGTACTTAATCCTACAGGCATTCGCGCTTCGAATGTTCACTGCACAGGTTTCCTATCCTGACTTCTATGCCAGCGTGGTCCGGGCCATTGTTTTAGGCATCGAGCACGCACGAATGCCATCGGTGACCCTTTGGGATCTCCTTCAAAATTCCATTGGATATACCGTCATGTCACCCGTCTGCATGCCAGCCTCGTTTGTGCTTTTCCAAGATTGGATAAACTGGCGAGAGGGCAAAACCAGGGTGAGTTCTTAGTGGGAACATTTTATTCCTGGCTGTAGGATAAAGGGGTTTTATATTTGCTTAATAGCAACTTAACTTATTTCTTTCGCAAAACTTTAAGCGATGGGCTAGCAGGAACAATCTTCCTACCTTAATAAGTTTGTTATTTTTTAAGTGGCTAGGAATACGACTTATAGTCTTCTATGTAATCTGTGATGTTAGGCTACCGGATCTTTCAATTAGTACTTGGCTTATGCTAATTTACGCCTAAGCAATGATAAACACCTCAAAAATCGGTTCATTTAAGCTCATTTCACATGTTTTCATAACAGATGAACATGCGAGTTATCCACCGAAAAATTTTACCCTGGAACGTTAATAGACATTTCACAAGAAAACGCTTGCAACGTCTTTTTAGAAGAAACAAACTGATTCAGCTCCTGATCCACAAAAACTGAGCCTATTTTTCAGAATAAATATAATTTAAAAGTCATTTACGATAATTGGACGTAATGAAAGATACATAAAGAGATCCAATGAAATTTTTGTCAGGGCACTCTTCCTTAATATAGATATGCTGTGGTGAATATTCGGAGAAAACTCTGGTCTTTATCACCGAGGAACAACTTTTAAAAGATTGTGCACAGAATTCAGTAAAAAATCACTTCCTTGCTTCATTACCTGAGACTTTATCCCGGGAAAAGGTATTCGGGAGTTTTAAAACTGCAACTATTGATAGCTTAAGTAAGACCCTACCCAATATTCTCACAATAAAGTGAAGTTCACTGTCCCAAGATGTCGCCTACTTATTTACAATTGTATGCAAATCGTTTACGTGGAGTTTGGCATATTTAGTGTAGTGATCAGAGATACATTTCCGCTTTAATCAGATTGTGTAGCTTGTAACAAAGCCCGGACAGCTGCATTCCCATTTATTTAGGCGTCAAAACTTTCTTGTCGAACAGTGCTTGGTAATATTTGCTGAAGCGAGATGATCTTAAATCAATTGACGAAATTCAAAAAATCCCGGCACACTAGATACTAATTTGGTAGATACTAGACTGTATGCTTATAAAATTCTGCCTCAAATTTAGATTATTCCATCAGAATTTTGGATTCCATGCATTATAGTGGGAATGAAATGTAATCGTACCAAAATGCGACTACACCCACTGCACCTCGTCGTTATTTTGTAGTTCAGGTTGTTAAGACGTTGATTGTGCTTAAATTTACCCTTTGCTGACATTGAATCCTGTCTAACGGAGACCCTCAAGTTATTTGCAATTTAATAAATGGGTTTATGAAAATCTGCCACATAAAACATAGTTACCTTCGATACTGGCATGCATTTGCGGGAAAGGTTGCCTATCTTACCCATGTTTTGGATGATTTAGCAGACAAAAGTAGCCTGATCTACTCGTTTTATGCAAAAAATGAAAACAATGCAGTTTTTGTATGGATAGGCATCACTAAGATGATTGAAACTGCAAACCAGCTGCTAACAAGAGAACAGAAATGCTGGCGAATTGACATGGGAGCGGTTGCAGTTTAACAGATCCATTCATAGATATAGTAAACTGATACTGTACCCCACGTAGACAAATTTCCCACGTATTTGATTTTCCATTTCACCGATTGTACCGTTCACTGATTTCAACAACTTTCAACTGTATATGAAAGCTGTAATTTTATTAGAATTGATGGTCCAAATACGTACGTTTAAAACGGTTAGTTGAAGAAGTTAGCAAAATTCTTCAACATATATGGCGATTAAATTTTACAAATTTTACAAGAGAATACTTAAGTTGACATGTCATCAAAAGACGTTATTTGACTCTAAATATCCTATAGCATACTGCAAGATTTTTTTCCTTATCCACGCTATCATTCTTTTCAACGTTCAGTTTGCCCTTAAAAAGCGTTACCATTTGGAAGAAGAGCGAGACCCTGCAGATAGGGGGGAATCTGTAAGGCGAACAGTGAGCTTTCGCCGATCCGTAGTAACACTTTTCCGTCTGGGCTTCTGGACACTGGTCCTCAAGTACGGCCTCGGGTCAATAAACTTCACAGGACAGTTATGTGGACCCATCCTAAGAATATCTCGAGGTGTCAATGTTGGCCTCTTGGACGGTTTTATCGCATACTTCATCGCCTTCCTCAATGTTGGCAAGTTCCATGTCTACTATGTAGTCTTCTATGGCTATGGCAGAACGATCGGTGATCTGCAGCAGTTTGTGATGTCTCCACTCTTTGAAAGAGACAGCTCGCGCCTGGTTAACGAGCAGCAAGACCCTCAGTCTACACTGTTACCAAAATCAACTCAAGATTATAGTCCTTGTGAAAAGCTTATCTACTCAGAGGCCACAATGAATTGTTTCATGCCTGACGGCCCGAGCTGTCTGCTCGGAACACTGAAAAGCTCGGAAGTGTGGAGGTAAGTGTGCAATGCTCCACAATTATCTCCATTTGCGTTTTTTCCCGCATTAAAATGTGTACGGTCAATTTTAATTGTATAAAATCAATATTTTCCGTCCAATTTTTCAGTGTTACTTACATTACTCCGCAGTTTTATTTTTGAAACATGACCGCTAAATATACCATAAATATAATTCCGGCACATCTCGCCAATATAAATGATTCCTAGGTTCAATAGTACTGAAGCTTTTTTACTAGATTTGGAATAAATGCCTGATTCTCAGCATTTTAAGTCTCCACATTGATTAAAAGATCTCTTAAAACTGGTCTTCAAGCTACTTTTCAGGATTCAGTCTATTTACTGACTGCTATCCGATGACATGCAAAGGGCTTTTCTAGAACTAAATGTAACATTTCTTGCGTGATAAAACACTTACAAAGGTTAAAATCAGAAAGAATTCAGGAACACTATGGATTTTGTTTATGTGAATCTGTTAGGAAGTTTTTCAACCTATGTAATTAGAGCCATTTCTATTAAGGTAACATTGAGTCAGTGTGCATATTGTGCTCCGTCTGCATAAAGCATTTCCTTAACCTGAAGTCATAGACGCCGTCTGCATAGAATTAACTGTTTTCAAGGCAGTAAACCTCTAAACCTAGAAACGTTTTTAATATACAATTGCCTTTTCCTTTAAACATCTCAATGTCCTGTTTTAGGACCTTCGACCGAGGTCTTTACATCGTACTGAAACAGTAAGCCTTATTATTTAACAAAATTAAAGCCACTTCTATTACTTACTTCAGTTGAGATATCAATGTTTCTTCGGACTTTGACACAATGACTATACTTGTTTCATTATCTCCACAGAGATATTGAAGGCCTAACGCGACTTTAGATTTCCATCTCATTTTTAAATATTTTCTATTTACCCCGTCCAAACATCTCCGGATATACACAAGCTTCTCCTTTAATATCATATTGGATGTCTGTGAAACTAGGCTTCTTTATGTTAGTACAAAATGGTAAGGGAAATATTGCTTGGCTAAAGAGAATCGTACATTATCCACATATTTTCCAAAATAAGACAGTTTAAACGATATGTCAGAGAAATAAGTGCCTTCAGTACCTTTCGTATTACATGTGGTCTGGTGCACATTTTCTAGGGGCTGGGTTGGTTTCCTAGGTACTGTAAGAGTAATTTTATATCGGGTTCAGTTATGAGCCATGAAACGTTTTGTGGTCAGGGCAGGTAGTTTACGATTACAGATTACTGATACATCTGTTCAGCCAAAGATACAGTGCAATATATAAATGGACTATATCAATGTGCTGTCTAATAAACTGGTGTTCAGAGAAGTATGGCTTAAGTATTGCGGGACAAGTAACAAGTTTAAAGTTGGATTCCATCAAGTGCAACCATAGGCGGACGGGCGCAGAGACGGTGCCTAACACGTTTGCTCGGTTTTATACCCTAGTCAAGAACAACGGAGGCGGGTGAGGGCGCACTTGTTTAGCCTGGCCGAAGACGCCCTTAAGCGTGCTGGTACACCTGGATCAGAGCCCACCAAGGGGGTGGCTTTATAGGCCAAATTAAGAAAGAGCCATTGCAGCCTGACCCTTGGTCCAGCATTCAGCCTCTCCGCACAAACTCCGGGCTAACCGCGCGAGAGTTATCATTCCCGGAGGGAAAGTGTTAGACTTTTGGTGGGGTTTAGATTTAAAGTTAAATCTGGGAAAGTAAAATAGTTAACTCTGCTGTAATTTAGCCTAATGTCACTTTTAATGCGGGGTATATCTGCTCGTGTTTGATCGTTTTAGCTAATTTTGACATGAGATAGATTGTTATGGTACCTCGTTTTTTAACATTAACCTTTGCTGATAGATCCAGTCTGTAGCTGAGTTGCACTTACTATGTCCGTAGTAAAGTTAAGATTAAGAAACATATATATGCGGAAGAAGGCTTTCCGAATTAAAGTTAAGGTCAGTTCAATGCTTATTTATAAGCATCTCGTTAGCCAATTTAAGCTGCGCACACGGGCCCTTAAGTGAGCTACAGTAAAATGATTTTAGTCCTCAAATCCTATTAGCTTCAAAGCACTGTATGCGCCACTTTAGCTGTGTTGGTTCAATTTAGATACTCTCATCTAAAAAGGCATCCTAAACGTTTAAAAAAGCATTCAGATTTTTTTTCCACAGTGAATCTTCCATTAATTTCAGCCTAACGTTAAATCTATAATAAAGGATAAGCTTCAGTAATATACTAGACTCTCACTGTTAAACTGTGCTGCGGCAAACTGCGAACAATGCATTTTCCAAAATATTCTATTTAAACTTGGCTTTTCCGACATTTTTCTCATTATATAATCCTTTAGAAATTCAGATCATATTTTGCACGTATCTGTTAAGTGTAAATGTATTTAATGAATTTATATCTGAGCATCAAGAGTAAAGATCCCAATCTGCATAATTAAATTAGCTGTTACCACGATATGTCGCCAATGTTGTTGTTCTTATGTCCCGTAGTAACATTTTATTTCTTTTTTACTAGTGCTACTTGCTATCGTGAATTGATGACTGGTAAATTTCGGTGAATATGAATAGTTGACTTGTATATGTTTTAAAGAGTTGGAATTCAGACAGCTGAAGATAGGCCCAAATAGTTCCTCAGCCCCAAGATAATGTTTTAACTGCTTGACTTATCGCTTTCATTTTCATCGTTAAGTTTATGTTTGTTTCTCAAGTGGAAGTCGCAACACCGTACTGATATAAATCACAAATGCTCGATTCGATCAGTTATTCAATCCTTACTAAATATGAGGCTTAATCTTCAGCCATTTTGCCCTGGGCATTGAGAAAGGTCTAATGATGGGATTTGTACACAAGTGAGATATTTGTAGTTATTGGAGGTTGGCGCACTGATTTTTCCATGATTCTTGTGTTCGTTTTGGTTAGCTTTTTAGACTTGACTGGCAGCACAGATACTAGCTATGGGGCATTATTTAAACTTAATATATATGCTGGCTTCCTGCTGTCAGTTGATTTAATATGATGTGCCTTTACCACTATGGCTGACAGACTTTGTCAAACACATTTATGCAATTTGTGCTCTGCGTCGAAAAATGTTTGCTCTGATTAATTTACTCTAATAAGGCCATTAGTTTCTGAGGAAAGTAAAAATGAAAATAAGCTCCTGCCTTCGCGCAGAACCCAGGGCTCTGTGGCCGGGTGTGAGTTTCTTCTCTGATGCCTTATAGATTTCGAAACAATTGACAACATTCTTCACACAGATTTTGAGCTCTATTTTTTAGTAATTCCTGATTCTATAATAATATTGTCATTATTTTTACGTCGAGACGTTTTCATTACGTTCAGTTCTTAATAATTATTGAGAAGGTATTTGATGTATTTATGCCGATTCTGGGATAATAATTGCTATCATACATTGTTCACCACATTATTAGTAGAGTTTTCAGCGAAAGCCGCCGTGGAAGTGAGTAGGCTGTCCAGATATCCCCGTCTCTGAGAGCTGCATTCACTCCGAATGATCATAAATGTCACATTTCACAGTAAAGAGTTTATTACGACCACAGTCTGCGAAGGCTGGGTTAAATTTAGCGTTCTGTGTGTTCATTTTGTTAGGCGTTACTTCTTGTAATAATTCCTCGGTAGTAACTAACGTTTTGACAGGGGTGAGACTGCTGTATTTTCCACAATGTTTGCAACATGAGCTATTATTAGATAATAGTGACCTTTTGGACGTCTTTGCCACAGAGGTTAAATTCATGCTACATATCTGCCGGTATCCCAGTGTGAGTAATAAATATGGAAAAAATGTTAAGGCGTAGGTTAAACGGAGGTTAATGCACTTTCCTTTAACACCTTGTTTGGTAGTAAATTGGCATTCTTTCTTTTATATCTCTTATACTACAGAACCTTGTTCGAACAATATTTGCATCCATCTTAATCCAAAGCATGTTCTACTTCATCTACTTTTTGTTAAATTTCCCTAGGTCTTAGGCAATAATGTACAATAATTCAAAACTCAATGCAATTCAATCTAATTAAAATCTAGTTTCGCATTTTAAATCAAGCATGTTTTTGGAAAGTCTTTGTGTTTGCGCTGATTAACTAATGCAGACCTCCATACCTCAAAATCTTGTGAACGCTGCGTCACATTAAGCAAAAATTAACAAACAGATGACCATCAATTTCGTGAAGCAGATTTAACGAAAAGTTTCATCGCTTAAACATTTTAAATCTTGATGAGCTAAAAACTTGCCTTCATTTCCTTTTAGCTATATTTATTTCCCATGGCGCAAGTTCTTAGTGTCAATAGTATCGTCAAAGTCTGTGGTCGTTAAAGAACTAGGCGCTCTCTCCGGAGCCATGCTTTCGTTCATTTTTGTGCTTGCGTTTCACTCTTGCAATAAAGAAAACCGTGAGTTTGCTTACTATTTATGTTACTGGTTTTCCGTAATTTTAGTAGGTTTTGTCATTAAATGAGATTTTACAGACCGTTATTTGCTTAGTGGCAAATGAGCCTAATTAAACATGGAGCTTTTTTTCTGGTGCGTTAAATTTTTAATTTATTCACAACTTTAGTCTACAGCTTACGTCAGTTTATGCTCATTATGACATGCTGGTTCAAAACATTGAAGCAGAATGTTGTAAACAGATGGAATAATTGAACCAAATAAAACAAAAATATATTGAGAAATTTCCGTTCGTTTTCAGAAAATTTCAAATATTTGTCAACTCTCAGTACATAAACGTACAAATTATGAAACATGCCAATGTTACGAAGGTACCTCAAAATGTTTTTTTCCAAATTGCATATCTCAAGACTTCCATTGGAAATAAAATAAACATTTAAATTTTGAAGGTTACTGTAACAGTAAATAAACACCACGTTTATTAATATTTTCAGTATGGGAAATAAAGAAATACTTAAACAAGGGCATTTATTGAGCCAAAATATTGTGCTTATGACTCTCTCATGCCTTTACTAATTATGCAATTCTTATGGCACATTTAGCAGACATACTTTGTGCATGAAGAACAGTGAATTTCAACTGATGTTTGATGTCGTCTTTTTGTGTAATTTGCATTTTTTTGCCTAGAACACTCTATTGAAGTCAAGGAACATTTGAGTCCACGCAAATCTTTCATATTAAAGTGTAAGGTCTGCAAATCAAAGACACGTTCTAGGTCAATCGAAATGCACAAACAAAAGTACATGAAGTTAAGTGTTCAACATCCTGAAAGAATAGAGGAGTGAAGATATGCATGAATTTCTATAACAACCGGCAGATGAGTATTTAGCTGGTAATTCTCAAACCAACACTCTTCCTTTTCTAGGAAACCTTCGAATGCAGATTTTTGAAAGTAATTTTTATTGAGAATCCTATGGATTTTTACTGCTACACATTAAGATATCAACACAGCATTTGCCATGTCACATGAATAACTATCACAATTTTCCAAAGTGAATGCCACACGGTTAATCACAGAAACTGGTGTCAACATCTCAGGATTTCGAACATTGATTTTAACTATGACTCTTGAAAGCATGAATAAAAGCTAAATGGTGGTCTCACTTCGTCTACACTTCGTCCTGCCTAATTTAATAACAGACATCGAAGTCTACTAAACTTATAATTCTGGTAGTTAACTGAAGTCGAATTTAATTCAGTCCAGAGCAAAGAGCCTTCATTTAAGATGAAAACACACAAAGAGATATGTACAGGGAAATGTACCTAGAAAACATGACTTTTTGGTCAAGTGGAGCTTTAAGTACAGTGAATACGTAAAAGAGGATTGGATTAAAATAATATGTAAGAGCTTGAATGTGAGTACGTTTACGATGACATTTGTCTTTTTAAGTAAGGGAACAAGTGTACAAAATAAACTCCTTCATGCACAATTTCCAAGGGGTGTAAGCTATTGGGTGCAAAATAAACCTCAATTAACGGAGCAAAAATCAACATCAGGGTTGCCCAAACGAGCATGTTGTCTGTACTAGTGCATATCTTCTGTCTGGTCATGATAGTCTGATTAACGCCGTGCATATTGTTGCCTTTTGAGAAAAACAGTGTTAACAAAGGACAGGCCTTAAATTAATAATACACTCTGACTGGCTTGTGTCCCTTAACTTTACGTCGCAGTAAACTGCACGTTATTTATGCTTTGAATTTAAGTACTGCAATGTCGAAGGGGCACTTCATAACCTTATCTTAACGAGTTTATTACATATTTCATTCATTCAATGCCATATGTTTTTAACATAGGCGTTTGGGTCAGTGCATCATTCGTACTCTGGACTATTGAACGTTTCGGTGTGAAATATTACATTTCAATGAGAGCTGAGGAGAGATTGGTAAGTTCAACCTGATTCCAGAATTAAAATGCTGGAAGAACAGCTGCAGAGTCTCGTAGTCGATTTCCATGAATGTAAAAATGCCACGACTGTCATTGGAATTGGACACCCCCGATAAAGTGAGAATTGTGCTAATTTCTGGATCGAATTCTAACTATTATGCTTTAAATGTAACCATAACACTAACAGTTAAACCTAACCCTCACCTTACTCTAACAGTGACCTAAGCCATACCTTAAACTTAGCCTCAATCATAAACAACCCTTACCCAAACCATACTGTCCATTAAATGTATTGCAATGTCATCAAATATGGCAGTGTTCGTTTTCCCTTCTAATGTGCCTTCTATTTCTGACCCTCACATTAACCCCAAGCCTCAACTTACCCGGAAGTTTGTGCAAGTAAACGCACAATACGTGGGTGCGTAGTCCCTTTTGGGAAAACAAGCAAAAAATGGCTAATGAAATAAGAATCACTTCTGTCAGTGGGAATGAATGGATTATTATTTCATTTTCCATAAAAGTACCCTCTTGTTTCCGTATTTTAATTTCTTGGAATTGACTTTGTGGCCACAAAGTTTCTAAAACCAATGTTTTTAAGCTCAAATGAGGGCTATTCCACGATTATGATCACTAGAATTATTGTGAATTCAGTCAGTTTATTCTATCATTTTTGATTTTTGAATAAGGAAAATGCAGGAATATTTTTTTTCAATGTAAAATTTCAAAATGTACGAATCTTAGTATTAAGGCAGTTGGTAAATCTTCAATTGCAATCACAGGGGACAATTTTGTCATTTTCAGACTTTTGATAACACAGTTATTCTTGCTCATTTTTTGTACTAGATCCAAAGGTGGAAATGTGACAGTCGGTTCAGCCATTTAAAACCACATTGATGTTAAATACAAGAGAGTATTGAGGGTAATTTTTTTCCCAATTTCTGGAGTGAAGCCTGGCTTTCCTCAACTTTTTGCAGAAAAGTGATCCGTTTTCGCAAACGCGCTTCAGTTCTGTATCTCTATTTCTTGCGCTCACCTCTGACCGCTTAAACAATAGACGAATTTTAGTATTACTATATCTGTTTAATAGGTCTTCGCAGTCACAGCTGACAAGTTGAACATTTTTCAGTCATGTTGTATCACAATTGGTCTTACTCATTTTATGTCACTGGCGCCTACGAATGAAATGTCAAGGAGGGTTCTGCGGTGGTGACTTGTAAAAAGCAATCGCACTTTGGGCATTTTCAAAGAATACCTGACTCTCGAAGACTTCCGAATTTAAAACAAAAAGGAAGGCGATGCGCTGCAATCTGAAACTGCGAACGGTAGAAAGACGATATTGGAATACTACTTTGTTGTTATTTGGCGCATGTAGACCCACATAATACAAAATGGTTGTGCGTGCCTATTTTATAGATGAGAATATGGCATCGAAAGTGTCATTGTGGAGGGTAATAGATATTAGTCACACTTTTCTTGCGCTGCAATATGCGTTTATTATAACATTCTGTTATAATATCGTATGCTTTCATCATTGGTCACGTTTTTAGTAATCTGCATTTTGTGAAATATTATTGTGTGTTATTTTGGGCTCTTATGGCCCTAACCTCTACGTTAGTCATGTTACCGTTTACCATTGCTTTGTCGTTCCTTTTTCAGACCTCCCTGCTCTCAGTCGAGTGGGAAATTGTGATTCGGATTTTAGGTTATGCAGTTCTACAAACCTTCAACATCCTTTGTTTTATGTTCTTCCTTGCAAACTACGACGCCGGCTACTGGCTTGCGAAGGTCGTGCTTACCAATTGGCGTAAGTGTAAACTAGTAAACTGTAACTCAAGTTCACTCTTGAAGGACAGAGATTTATATGAAAGTATTAACATCATAAATGCATTCAATTTGTCGTCATCATTCCACTGTACGTAAAACAACGGTGGAGAACTCCAGTCAATCCAAAACATTTTCGATCACATAAGGCCTCCGTGGTGAGAAACAATTGAGCAGGCTGTAATGTATGTTGCTCTGGTCACCCAAGTGCATACTATGTCCTTGAAACCTCACTACACGACTGATAAAATGGAACCATTAAATTAAAAAAGATTTGAATATGCATACAATATTTGGGGCTTCCGAGATGTTAATCAAAGTTTTGCATCATATGCAGCACAATTATACAAAACACCTTGCTCAGTTTTGTCTGAAGATGGGCTTTAAACTATTTCCTTTAGGTTGAAGGCCACATTATAACTAACTTATAATCTTCAAAATGCAACTGCGCGAGGCTTAAAAAATATGGCGCTCTTTCTAACCTTGAAATGATCAAGTAGGGAAAGCCTTGGTATAGTGGATAATATTTAAGCGGGACCTTCTGGTAAATGTCCCCAGGGAATCATTTGTTTTAAGCACGTTACAGGACTCCGCAAACGCTAGCTGTTATTTCCCATCTGTGACGGACGATACAGATTATCCCAGTTACTGTTCACCATTTGTTATTTTGCTTACTCTTGCATGTAATAGACTAATTTTTTGCCTCATTTGTCTATTTTAGTTGATTTGCCTACTTACTTGCTAACTTTGAGGTGCAAATGTAAGTATAGTAAGAGGCGATAGGCACGCAACTGTAAAGAATTAGAGAACAGCGATTACCATAACAGGCTGGCCACGTGCCGATCCGGAAAATCGCTACAACTCGAACCAGTCAGTAAAAGAGTCACGTACTTTTCAGAATATGGCCAAGCCTCAGAAATATCGAATGTATCCAGCACACCAAAAGTCAGCAGGCATTTCGCACACTATTGTAGGCAACATAACAAACTTAGGCGTGACTCTATCAAGCCCTAAACGAGCTACAAGGAAATATCCTCCGGGAACATAAATGTTAATAAGTACAATGTTCTCTTTCATTGTGTCGAGATAACGCGGAGACAAATATCATAACACTGCAGTTTGCTACTTAAATTCTGACCTTTTTATGAACATGATATCATGAAAGAAATCCCGCTGAATTTGCCTGGTCACATTGGACATACGGTCAGACAACCGTTTGCGGAAAGACAACGTCTTTAGTTTTAAGTGTTACTGGTTAATTTACAAACATTTGTGAAAAGTCGAATTGATTGCGTGTTGTGATGTTTTTAAACGTTTTACCTTTCGAGTAATGAGAAGTTATGTACAGCACAAAGAAAGCCAGAAACCCCGTTTTCATGTTATATGGGAACCGTAGTAATAGGAATTTTACGAGAGTGCATTACAGCAAGTAATACAAAGCGTATACGATCCTTAAAAAATTGCATGTCAGGTTCTGCTATTTGAATTTACAAAGGGGATAGTACGCAACTGTTATAAAGGTTCCAAGAATTTTAAAGCCGTAGTGGATAGTGGCTTTAAAGTTTGGGGGTGACTTCATTGTGGGTTCCGAACACACAGACATCGGTAGAGTCCTGATGATTCGAAATCAGTGTAAAAAGCATAAATGTTTTGGCCGGAAAAATTATGCATTGCACAATTTCGCATGAAATTAAACACGAGCATGGCGATTCTGACTTTTATGGTGCTGTTCATAACCCACCGTTATTATATATTGCATTTCAACTGCATGAATGAAATGCTCCAGTTTTACCATTCAATAGTTTCAAATTATGTGATATACAGATTTGAGCCTAAGAATACTGCAGTAAGCAACTGCATCTTTTCCATGAATTTTGTTTTCATGTGTCCTAACCCCGCACATTTAAACTCTGTTTTCTACTTCTTTAAACTATGAGATGGGAATATGATTGAAAATTTCGGCGAAACCTTTTCATTTGGACCGTCTGAAGTAGATAAATAATCGATGCTGTGTGTTCCATATCCATACCTGGTAATTGAAAGAAAAAAACATAACTTCTGTTTATCCTTTGACAGCTGTCCTTCTTGCGTGTTGGAGCTTCATTTTTCTCAATTTACGGTTGGCTTTACAAGCACGCACTTGGTCTAATAATGAGATGGCGAACGAAAATAAAGACAAATGATCAATTCTACATAGACCTTATCAATTGTCTTAAATTTCATGCATTCTAAGTGTTGCATTGAAGATTTCAGTCGTTTTTTTCGACAATGGTTTATTAAAGTGAAATTGTTCTTGCATGTAAACACTTTGTTGAAAAAGCTAACGAACGTAAACAGAGTTTTGCGTGAATTTTGCTCTTACCGGGGCTTTAGGTGGTTGAGACTAATAGGTTGTGACTACGCTATGATATGACCCTTGTAGTGTCGTAAATCCGCAAGTCGAATTGCTACCATGTGTATGAAGTTATCAATGACAGCCAAAGTTTGAAAGCTGACGGTATGAGCACAGCGAAGGCAAAAAGAGTGGCTTGTGACTGCCCTGCCGTCACAGTCGACGTCATTGATTCTACACCCCTCCATCCACCATGCCACAGCTTCCACAAAATGGTAACGAAGGCTATCACCTCTCACGCTACTGCCATTGTTGAGAACACTCGACGCACAATCAAACCGTATCGCTAACAACAGCAATATGGACTGCATTCTAACCCTCCCTTATTGAAATACATACCCAAGTTGCGCAGTGGCCTGATTGGCCACTTGCAAATACACCGCAGTGAGACCAGTCCACCAGTGTCAGAAATCTATCATACTATCTCCGCATCCAGCTACCCAGTCACACACAACAGGAACGTATTCAGTTTAATGCGAATCCATGACATTAGGATGCACCGCTATATAAGCAAGTCAAACATACCTTGCACAGTCGATAAATCTTTCATCTCCGGCAGCGATAACTACCAATCTATCAGTAAGGCTAACACCAGAAGTTATACTACCACAAGTTATTCTGCAACTCTAAATATATCTTTCCCAAAATGACACCACTTATGTACAGCACGTATCGGCAACTTACACGTTAGCAAGCAATGTGTTCTTCGTCTTCTGAATGTGACTTTTATGTTATATTTTAGGTGCGGAAAACACATTTATTTGTAGAAAAACGTGGTTTGTTGTGTAGTGGCAAGGTCCTAAGTATGGCATGCGAATACGGACTATTTTAAGCACTCCCAGTCCCCTCTGCTAAGCTCAGTTTTTTTTTATTGACCGGCTCGGACGGTGTACTGGGGAACGGGAAATGGACGAAGGCAAGAGAAGATTTACACAGCGCAACTTTCTCCCCATAATTAATTTAACGCAGCTTGAGAATAGGACTGTACTCTAAAGGCTGTGGCTTGGAAGGCTGTCAAATTACGATTTAACCCAGGCCTCACCCTCTACCTCGCTGTGAATTTGTATGGAGAGGCCGACTAGGGGCCGGGGAACGGGCGACAATGGCTCCTCCCTAAGTTGGTCCTTATTGTTATTCCACCCAGTTGGCACCAAAGCGCCCCTTCGGATGCCAGAAATACTGGCTATGTTTGCATAGAACAGGGATCGTTGTTAAAAGTCACGCTTGTCACCTGCACTTATGCCGCCTTTGGGCTTCCCCACTTTTTCTTAACCGCAGGCACAGATGGGAGAGGACGAGAGTATGTGGTAGATGCTGCGTACCTCCACTATAACTTTAAACTATTTTAGGCAATTTACCGTCCCTGTACCCACTATCTTGTAAAGCACGCGGTGGACATCAAAGAAATGGACAACATAAGGTTCAATTGTCCTAACACGCTATTTCTGCTTTCTGATTCACATACGAATAGAAATGTAAACATCCGGAATAAAGTATAAATGTTTCAATTCGAAATAATTATAAATTATAAATTGAAGTTTCATATGTTCCGATAATGAAAATAACTTCCAGCGTCGATAATGAACTACACTAAAGCGAATGTGTGAATAGGTAGAAGTGTGTATATCCTCATCATCTCAGGCCAAATAGCCCATACATTAGTGGCACTTTAAATGCTCAGCCGGAATAAAAGAGAAAAGGTCCTTGCATGAGGTATTGAGTTATGTTGAGGTTTAAAGAAAATGAAGCATTTTGCGAACTGTTTTCGACGTCAGAGGCACAATTAACATTCCCATTAAGAAAGTAGTTTGAAAAGGATACCGTCATGCAGGAACCGGGATAATGGGGTTTTTATGGCAGCGAATATTGGGAAAGTGTAAAAGAGCGTGATAAAACTGCCCAAAATGAGGATGTAAGCGGTTTCGTTTAAATACTCAGATAACTAAAAGGTCACGTCCCAAGGGGTTCACAAAAGGCAGATGGCAGCCAATGGCAGAAGACCGATGGTAAGCAGAACTGTGATTGGCGGGAAATGGAACGCAACCTGAACTGACCAATGTATACATAGAGAGGGAGAAAGGTATGCTTTACTTTAAATGTGTAATTCCAAAATGTATAACAAAAAGTCCTCCATTTACCGTGAATAAGTTTTTGCACAAAAACCACATAACACCGGAAGATTGCAAACGAATAAGCGATGACTGCAAGTACGCACATCATGAAGAATCCTATTGAATTACTCACAAATTTACGATGAAATAGCACTTCCTTCAAAACGGTGTCAACGTTGTCAGCTGATGACTTCATTGTTCGACTTCGAATAAAAGAGGGTTTATAATCGTTTTTTATTGGGCGAAATGGGCAAATCGATTTAAATACACGAAACTTTACATGAGAATTGAGAGCCAAGAAAATCACAGCTGAATTTCAAAATCACATGGTAATCTCGTTGCCGTAAGTTCAAATCGGGAAAATCACGTCAGCGTAATAAATGCATTAGCTGCAAAATCAAAAAACAATTTCCTGAATACACTACCGAGGGCAATGATCCTCTATTTGCAGTATTTTTTAAAACTATAATTAAAAATGTGTGCATTTTGTCTGAGTCAATGTCAATAAGGAAAAATTTAAAATACAAATATGGGTGCTGTAGTTTGAAATTCATATGAAGAATTTACAAAAAAATGATTCTATTCAGCTTCATAAGAGAATACTTCAACTAACAATGCAAAACTCAAAGTTAAGATAAAATTTAACACTATATATGCAGGCAACTCCTATCTCTGTTTCTGTATTTCGATGAATTCCCATGTTAAATACCGTACCAGAAATTTAAATAATGAGTGCATGCATGCTGAGGTATGGTAAGCGGTAGGTCGAAGCCTCAACGCGTGGGATGGGAAGACTTGGCCTCCACTATTTCAGAATATCAGAATTGGTGTTGTGTTACCATGTCAACTAAAACAATATAAGTAAAACCACCAGCAGAAAAGAGCCTTCTGAGGATAAGTTTTGAAATCAGCATATGTTTTTAAACAGATCAGGAAAAAAATAAGTGGAAAACGATTGAGAAAAAGAGGTATGATGCATGTACCTAAAAATATTTCGATTAGGGATTGAGGTGTGTGATAGGAATACAAAACGTTTAAATATGAAGGGGGACTGAAAGATAAGATGTCAGTGCAACATCAAGGTACTGAAGAGTAAAAGTCGTTAGCAAGAAGGTCCACAGATTTAGGACTGGGGGAGGGGCGCAGTGGAAAAAATACTGAATTTTTTTTGATTTTTCAGCAGAAGGCTACGTTCTTACTTCCATGCTACGACGTGGTCCGGAGCATCCTTCAGCAACTGGAAGTGTGTATGATTTATAAGAGGTTGGCCGACAACCATATCTTCAGCATATTTAACATACAAAGAGTCGTTCGGTGATCTCAACTCATTCGGGTGTAGAGATATGAGGTAAGGGGATAATATGTAATCTCGAAGATCTCCACAGTTATTGGGAAGGAACGTATATTGCCACTGGCCGAATCGGACGAACTGAGTGCGTGAATTTAACTCATCTCCAAGCCGATAGTCAGCCTAGCCGGAAGAGCAACAGGCGAAGGTGTCGTTAAGGAGGAACTGTCGCGTATTGAAATCCGAGGATATACGCGCATACGCACGCAAGGCAACCCTTATTTAAATATCTGAGAGCATAATGGACAACAAGCGCAACAGCAACTCGGGTTCTACGCTTGATCTTATAGGCAAATTGTAAGTGATTGGAAAATTTGAGTAGAATGACATAAAAAGATCTAAAGCAACCCGTTTAGGAAGCTTAGGGAGTGCGGACCAGGAGGTAATTGGATGAAGATATTTTTTACCAAATTAAGTTAATATTTTAGGCATAGGGGGTTATTCCTTATGAATTCTAGGCGTCAAGGCTCTTGAAGTCAATGAAGTACTGGTTATTAGGGCGTGGAAAATCGTAAGCTATCTGATAGCGACAAAGGGTAATGAGAAATGGAAAAACACTACGAGGTCTCGCAGCTGTTTAACAACGGACCTATTAAATCTATTTCTTTACTGTTGCAACAGACGCAAGACCTTAATGTTGTTTGAGAGATGATTGTGGTCAGTGGCCACAGAGAAAAAATTCCAACTTTAAGACGCTAACCAAGCATCCATACATTCCAGTATGCAGCATTGGGAGGTGAAATGTTAAAGATTCGTCGAAATTTCACCAGAGAAAAGAGGAAAGTAAAGAAGAGAGAATGCAAACCTCTGACTAAGAGGCAGATATATCAGTCTGTCAATCTTGCTTATTATTCGGACGTTAACGTCCTTAAACACTTTACGTGGAGAGAAGGTATTATGTCAAGGCTAACCATTAGGGTATAAAGAGGACATTAAATTTCAAAAATGTTATATTTATATATAATTATGGTTGAGCTCCAATAATGCATAAATCTGCTCTCCTCATGAGTTCATCCGTGCTGTCTCAAACTGCGGACAACGCATTTACAGAAATCTTTTATTATAAGCTGTCTTTAAAAATGCTCAACATTCTTTGTTTTATGTTTTTCCGTACGAACTATGACGACAGCTCCTGGCTCGCAAAAGCTGTAATCACTAATTGACGTAAGTGCAAAATACAACGCATTAAGCAGTTTCACTCTTAAAGGATATATATTTTTAATATAAAAGCAGTAGATTAAAAATTGTCATCAATTTGTCCTCATTCCGCTTTAAGTAAAACATCGGTTGCAAACTCCAGGCAAACCAAATAATTGTCAATACCTTGACAAACAGCTGCGATGATAAAAAATCAAGAAGAAAGAAACTTGACTTCTGAAACGTTAGAAACCATTTGCAGCATTATTTAAGAAAAAGCGCTTTTTATTGTTTTCTTAATATGGACCTTAAACGTATACTCTTAAGTTGACAACAAATTTTTCCTCAATCTTCGAAATGCCCATTTGTGAAAATCAACCTAAAGCGCTCATTCTAAGCCCCTGAAATGATCAACTCAGCAGATTATTGGCGTAAAGCCCTGTTAATTGGAGAATAATTTAGCGGAACTTACTGGTTAGCTTCCCCAGGGAGGTATTCATTTTCAATATGGTATGGAACTTTGCAAACGCAAGTCGTTATTTTACAGATGTGAAAGTTTACGGTGTTTATTCCCATAACTGTCCTTGATTTTTATTTTGCTTACCATTGTATGTAAGATAATGCTTTTTAATTTGACATTTATCATATGTTAGTTGGTTTTCTCCTCAATAGCTAACTTTGAGGTGCAGAGGTATGTAGGGTAAGAGGAGAAAGGCACAAAAATTTGATGGATTAAAGAACAATGATCACTACGGCAGTTCTATTAACTGCCAAGCCGTAAAATTGCGACATCTTGAACTCTTCACTCAAAACACGCTTATTTATGAGAAATTACCACGTCTCAGGAAGATCGAATGTAGACAGCTAACCGATATTAAAGAGGTATGCTAGAAAAGTTTGCAAGTAATTTAACGAAGGTACGAGTGGCCCCATCAAAATGTAATTAACAACAAATAAACGCCTTTCACGAGCATCAAAATTTAGAGAGAAAACGCCTTTGCTCACTGTATCGAGATTAAATATCTTATCAGTGCTGCATAGACAGACTTTGAGTTACGTTACGTAATTATCATAGGTGATGTATTTGCATCTTAATACTGCCATCGTTTAACATTCAGACCACTTTAAGTAGGATATTATGAGGTAAATCGTGTCAGCTCCTTTCGATATCATATTGTACTAGAGAACAGCCAAACATTTTCCTGAGTGACAAAGATTTCAGCTTCAGTTGTTATAAGTTAATTTCAAAAAATTTGATGATTCATATAAAATAAGTGTTGAAGTTTATTTAACCTATTTTGAAATTTATATTATTTTAGTTCGTTTTCTCCTTACTTGCTAACTTTGATGTGCAAATGTCAGTACAGTAAGGTGTGGTAGTCGCATAAATGTAAGATATCAGAGAATAGTGATCGCTTTGGCAAGCCGGCCACGTGCCGAGCTGTAAAATTGCTTCAGCTCTAAAAAGTAATTAAAAGACGCTCAAATCTTTTGAGAAATTCGTCACATCTCATAAATATCGAATAAAGACGACACACTAAAAGTTAGCAGGCATCCTGCAAAGTAGTGTCGCCAAAGTTACGAACGTGGGCATGACCACATCAAGCTATAACTGATCTAGAATTGCTCGTTTTCTGGAATATCTGTTTTAATATTGAAAATGTCTTCGCTCATTGTATCTAGATTAAATGTGGTCAAATATATTAAATGCGTGGTTTGCGCTTAGACCACCATTGATATATAATATATTCTCAATTAAAATACGCCCATTGTTCATGTTCAGATGCTTTTTTGGTTTTTATGTTATGAGGGGAATACTCGTGGTTAAATTTGAAGTCATAATAAACATGAGTACAGCCAACAGGTTGTTTATATCCAAAGTTCTAGTCTTCAGTATTAGATGTTAGTTTGAAAAAGTTTTGATAATGAGTGTTTTACTTTATTTAAACTATTGAAATTCTGCATTTTAATTGTGTGAATGGAAGGTGCCAACGCTTACTTTCAACGGATTCAACTATTACGATTAACGGATTTAAGCATAAGAATACTGCAGTGAGGAAAAAAAGGTCTCCAGCACAATTACGCTGTATTTTTAAATTCTGTTGCCTATGAGGGAGGGAATATTTAATATTCTCCCCTCGAGATATTTGCGTTTGGCCTCTCTTAACCAAGTAATTACTTCATGTCACGTCTTCAATAGCAATGGCAGTTACTTAACCGAGCAAGAGTGTTTTGTTTCTCCTTTGACAGTTGTCCTTTTTCAGTGATGGACCTTCCTCTATATCATTTTACCTTTGACTTCACAAGCGTGCAATTGGTCAACCCAAGAGATGGCGGAGGAAACTAACGACAAATTAGGAACTCTAGTTACACATCACAGTAGTCCAGAAGGTCGTATACTCTGGGCCTTACCTTGATGTTTTCATTTATCTTATGCTACGATGGATTTTAAGTAAAACTCTTCAGGCATGTAAACTTTTTAAAAATGTATAAGGAGAACATGAAAAAGTATTCCTTGAATTGCGGTCAAAGAGAGGTTGTAGGAAGTACAGGTGAATAGTTTGCAAACACGCTATGTTATTTCGTGTTTAGTGTTACAATTATCCAGGCAATTTGATGCTTTTTTGGTGGAGTTTTTCGAGACTACCAAATCTATGAAGCCAACGGTATCGTCACTGCAGAAGCCAAAATAAAGGCTCGTTACTGCCCCACTGCCGTCACAGTCAACGCCATCGACTCTAAACCCTTCCATCCACTACGCCACAACCTTCACAAATATGGTGACGAAGGCTATCACCTCGCATGCTACAGCCACCGTTTAGAACACTCAACGCACAGTCAACCCGTATTTCCACCACCAGAAATTCGAATAAAATCCCAACCCCCTCCCATGGAGATCACACACTCACGTTACGCAGCGGCCTGATCAGTCACTTGCGAATAAACCACGCCAAGACCAGTCCACCAGTGTCAGGGGTCTAACTTACACTCACCACATCAAACTTCTTTGTGCGCACTGCCATCGCTCATTCACTTACCGCAGGAGCTTGTTTAGTGGCATGCGACTCCACGACAGTGGAACTCACCAGACATATCTAACATACGTCGCACAGCCGACATCTCTTTCATTTAAAGCACAAATAATTGGTCACCTATTAGTACAGATTTTATCAGAAGTAACATCATCGCAACAGACCCTAACGCTAACCACCGTCAGTATACATCACGCATCGGCAATTCTCACGTTAATTGGAAGCGTGTTCTTGACCTTATCAATATGACTACTCCTTTATGTATGAGCTGCGAAAAGTATACTCCTTTGTGTTAAATCCTGGTGCTTTTTTCTGGAACCAGTTTGTGTGTTTGGCACGTGCAGATGGGCTTTTTTGTGCACTGTCGATCACCTCTCCCACGCTCAGTGCGATGGACTAGTGACAGCAAAATGGGTGATGGAGTGAGATATATCGAATCTTAGCGCTCTTTTCTCACTTTAGACCCAAATTATAACGTTTGGGTCTATGACTGTACGCTAAAACCCATGGTTTGGAATGTGTTCAAATGTCTATTGAGCTCAGGTTTCACACTCACGCCACTGAGTGTTTTTGCCGAATGGCCACCTGGGGTGCCAAGAGATAGGTTGCAATTGCTCCTCCCTAAATAAGCCTTTAATGTACTCCCATCCAGTTTGGATTTAAGTGCCTCTTCGTTTTAAGGGAAATCGTTGTCTTTAATGTGTGGAACAGGGATTGTGGCAACAGCGCCGTGTGTGTCACCTTCCCCCGATGCTGCATTTGGCCATCTTTAGTTTCGCCAAACGTAGGGAAGGGTTTTCCTGAAAATACAACTAGTGTTATTATGATCAGCAGAAGGTGAGTCAAACGAAATCGGGAGAGGTACCACAGTACTTACATCCTTACCCAGGCGGCTAATAGTCATTTTAGAAAGGCATGTAAATCGTTTGTTTACGATATTCCCCACGCCTACTGAGATGCATTTCAGGAGTGTAGATAGAAGCGAACAGAAAATTTCAGGAGACAATTCAGGAAGCGAAGGTGCAATCGTTTAACTAGACATTTATTGACCTTAGGTTTCAGATTCTCACTCGACGACATCCTCAGGGACAGACAATGATAAGGATAATTGAGGCACCACGTGCGCAGTATTTTTAGTACGTAATGGCCACGCGAACACATAGGTACTACAATTAGCAGTTCTCGGTAACACTGCATGGTAGCGTAATTGATGTGAACATGGCTTGGCAGCTCATGTTCGAGTCATTAATGGCCGTGATGACTTCATCCGTCTTAGATGTTAGCGTGATAATTACTCGGTCATTTGGCTCGCTGTCATTGAAAGTGTTGGTTGCCTGCGCCCTCCCCAACTCTCGTATTCCCCTTCTCAGAAGATGGTAGAGGGAGGTCATTGTGTCTGTTGATCGATTGCGGGAGTGAGAAATATGGTTGTGAGGATTCTGGCCTCGTGAAACCTTAAAATATGGCTCGTCCCGTTGAGTGAGCTGAAACCTGCGAACTAGTGTCTCTCGCTTCACGCCTACTGCATTCATGCCGTTAGCCTACTGGATACTTTTCCGTTTTCGCTGAAGTAGTTGCTTTTTCCCACACTGCACCAGATCAATTAAACCGCCCAAGACGTGTCTTGCCGTGGCAGTGGGTCTTTCGGTCTCATGAGCCGGTGCTTAATGGTTGCCTCCCGTCTGTGTGCAATCCTTACTCCAAGTGCAGTGAGAAGCCGGCTGCCGGCTTTCAGGACGTCCTTCTCTTATGACCCGGCCTGTATATGTCGCACAAAGCGTATGCTTGATCGACGGTTGTCCTAACCACAACACGGTAGAACAAGAGAACAAGATTGGCCAAGAGAAAGTGTATTCCACAAAACGACAAGTGCTTCTAATGGAAAAGCTGAGTGTCTGTTTAGCGTCTCGTTCAGGTTGGCCATACTGTGTCCAGTACACTTAAAGACGTTGAGAAGACCTGAGCGACTTCTCGCTGACTTGGACCAATCAGATCTGACGGGGAAACTAGGCCTGCAGCCAGCGCGGAACGCTCTGGGAAGCACGTTCGTGACAAAAGCATGTTGTTTAAAAAAATCAATCCGAATTTGCCAACCTTTTTGAGCCGTCTCTGGTGAAAAAGCAGCAGCCATTTCTCTATTTTTATTTTCTCTGATATTTAATATCCCCAGTTAGGGAGTAGATTTCATGCTCAATTTTATTTGAAATGCAAAAGAATATCAGGAGCTATTAATCATCAGTGCAGCTTATTTCTTTTTGCAGTTGGAGCTCTTCAGAACATACGCAGTCGCTTCTGCATAGAGGAAATGCACATTCTACTCCTAATGGGCAAATAAATCATTCGGCTATCTTTTTAAATGACCAAATTCATACATTCAACTTTTCGCTTAAGCAAATTAAAAGATGAGTTTAGGGAAGCATGTAAGTTAATGGAAAAAAGAGCTCTGGTCGAAGAAATTATTGGCAGACAAACGTAAGAGATACAGGAAAGGCCGCTTTGGTCTTGATGTTAATTAGCAGCAAGCCAGGCTAGGTAGGACAGGCAACAGTTGTGAATGAGTGTTGATTGCCAAACCATGAAGTTTATTCGCATATCATTGGCTTTTTACTGGCAAACCAATTAATGGAAAGCGCAATGAATGTGAATAACAAATGTGCAGGGATTGCGGTATTTTCTGGACACTTCTTTTGCACAACAGTTTAAAATTTGCAGCCCTTCCATCAATCGCAAGTTTTTCTTCCTGGCAAGCCAGTTGCTCGATCATCCGTTCCTGAGTTGTACGTGGCTTCATTTTCATCAGGATAGTTAATTACTGACATGATATTAACTCGAGGATTTAATATATCAGGACTGGGACTCAAAACAATGTTGAACCGTTGTTTTCATGCTACCAATTACTCTGGCCAGACAAAGATACACCAGAGTATATGAAGTGGGTAGGCCGCTGCGCTCGTTAATTAACTAAAAGTCGGTGATTATTACTTAAGCATTGCGAGCGTCATACGACTCTCCTCTCTATAGAAAACAAAATAATAAATGCTCCTTGCACTGTAAAGAAATTGTCGTGCCCCTATCATTGAAGTCACGAATCGATATTCTGTGGCATACTGCTTTGCTGCTGTGGCGTAATTAGATACCGTCGAAATTTTCTTAACACGAAAACTCCGAAGAATAAAATTTACTGATTGAATTGTCAATGAATATGTGTACAAGAAAAGAGAGGAATGGTCTACCATTGGAAGATATAATAATTTGTTTGAGCTTATGAACTCCCAGCAGTCCCTTATCAGAGCTGACAGTAGCAGCAGAACAAATGAGAGTTAGAGTAATTAGCAGGTTCGAACGTCGATTTCCACTAGGTTCACCGTGTGCACCATACCAGTGTGGGCAATGGGACGTGAGACTTTTGTGTGAATTAGATTAATTTAAGAGCAGAAATTCGCCGAACTAACTGCAGACTTTCCTACCTGCCCACCTGGGCCCGATGTCATGACTCAGTCAAAAAGACCTCAAGCGGGAGATTTCGTAGGTGGTTGGCGTGGGCGGCGACGCCCTTAAGCGTACCGCCACATCTGTCTCGGATGCAACAGATCCCGAGTACCACAGAGGCAACATTAAAAAGGAGCCATTGAGGCCTGACTATCAGTCTACCAGTGGGCAAATTCACACAAATACATTAAGCTAGTTGTGATCGCTGTGCTATCCAAGATACATACCAAGCTACGGCTTTTAGCGTATCGGAGTAACTTAAAACACGTCAGATTTTTTAAAGCGAAAAAAAGGCGTTGAGTAGTCGATCTCGCTCTCTTTTCAAAGTGAAATTAAACCAAAAATGAATCTTCAAAGATATGATTTTAAGGTTTAAAAAGGAACTCGGCCACACCAAGCAACGTTCTTCTTTTTTTCGCCAGTGGAATTCTTCACAAACTTCTGTTGTGCATTCCTCCGCTGTTATTGTATTCAAAGACGTCTGGATAATTACCTGTTTTCGTTCAATTTGAACTTCTTGCACACTAATTAATGAATAACTTATACCGCTATGCATTCCACATACTAGGTTACAATATACCGTTTAGTTTATAATAACATTGATCCTGACGAAAATTCCATTGGGCAAATTCAGTGAGCGTATTGCTTACGGTTATTTCGCAAATGTCGCATCTTTCTAGCATTTATCCTTCATTGTTAGTTTTATGGATTCTGAATACTAAAATGACCCGTACGTAATTTGCCACTTAACACTTTTTCATGCCTACCTTTTTAAATGGGATGTTTAATGGCTTCAGTCATGTACACGTTGGGCTTGGGTATGATGGGCAAGTAAGTCAGAAATGCACCACCTGGGGTTTGCGTATGTGTGCCTGACAACGGCTTATAAGCCAGAAATGGCCATTCCAGTCTCCTTTATCTTTGCCGGCAATATTCATCTGCCTATTCTACTTCTAGCCACTGCGTGGCTGCTGGTGGGGCTCGAGAGTGAGCCTCAAGGCAGAGCGGAACGAGAGTTCCGCAAACGATCGTTTAGCGTTCATCAACGAATGCAAATACTGATTGATTTCCATTCCCAGGACGCAGCCACTGTATTAGCCGATCAGTTTTCTGGTGCAAGGATGCGTACCATCGGTGCGTTCCCTCCACCCCAAACAAAAACACCAAGTTTCCCCATAGAGGGTGGTGAGTGCCTGGGACCTCATTTGTGTAACAGTTTCCTAGGGAGTCTACTGTAAGGAAAGAGAAATTGCAACCTGAATCTTAGTCCATCTGTCGGACACTCCACTCGACTGCTTGCGAAGTCAGAGTTCGCTCGTCAGTTGGCAACCTTCCATGTTAGGGCGTTAAGCACACAATGATATGCTCAGGCCCAGATAACACATGTAGCGGAGGAGCCACATCGATAGGAAGCCGAGAAAAAACCCTCTTTCACTTACGTGAGAGGTTTCGTTTGTGTGCCTGCGTTGTGTGCTGCTGAGTGTGATATTGTGTGATGCAAGTACTAGTTGGGAGAAATCCGGTTGTTTCGTATAGTTAGCGGTATTCTACTGCAGCTTTTCATTAATTTGCATGTGGTCTAATGGGACCGTGCGGTAACAGAATTTGAATCACATGCCAAGGTATAAATCTTTTAGATTTTCTTTAAATGACATCAACTGAACACGCTCAAGGAAGAGAAATTATGATCAATAAGCCGAGCACAAAAATGCTGATTGGCCGCGTTAAGGGATCGCTGAATCTACTCACTGCAGGACTGCCTCAGCTATGAGCCTATTAAATGGTGTACGAAAAGGTTTCCACTATCTGCTCATGTTTACCGTTCGCGGCAGCTAAACGTGAGCAGACGGTACTAGCCCATTTGTACAGCAATAAGTGTAGCTGAGACAGTCCTGCGGCGAGTAAATTCAGTGAAAGAGTTTTCGTCGGAAAAATCGAGTTTTACTCGTGAATTTTCAAGCAGGTGACACTGGCCCATTGTCAGAGGAAATGAAAAGTTGGAATTGGGATTATTACACTAGAGAGCTGTGTGGGGAACAGGCAGGCAGACTTGCGTGGGAGGGGAGTCGTGAAAGGTGTTACGATAAATGTGTGTGTTTTTATCGACGTCCCCACTGCCCTCACTGTCCTCGCGAATTCACTCATCGCATGGGCCTATTCGGTCACCTGGGCATCCATGATAACCCACGGTAAACCACCGCAGGTTAAGCCACATCAGCGCACACTACCTACACCAATACATAGACAAAACCCTAACCATTATCATGTACCCGTGAATAACACGGTTACCTAGAAGGCAGGCCGCAATGAAATAAAAATCTTTTTCAAAGCCATCAAGGCCATCTACGACCCGTGTATCAAGGGACCGCACTGCTGCTCAGCTCTGACGGCACACCACTGCTGACAGATAAATCGCAAATTCTGAAGCGCTTGGCCGATCACCTCAGAAGTGTCCATCAGCCATCTCCGATGTTGCCACTGACCGACTACGTCAAGTGGACACGAACAGTGACCTGGATTTGCTTCCTTCCCTTCCAGAAACCATCCGGGCCTTGCAGCAGGTTTCCAGCGGTAAAGCACCGGGATCAACACAATCCCACCAGGAAATCTACAAGCACGGCGGGCCCTTGCTGATGGCAGAACACAAAACACTCTTCCAGGAGATTTGGTGCCAAGGCCAATTTCCTCAGGATTTCAAAGACGTGACCTTTGTCCATCTCTACAAGCGGAAGGGGAACTGGCAACTCTGTGATAATCACAGAGGCAGCTCGTTGCTCAACATCACCGGGAAGATCTTATCCCGTTTCATTATCAATCGTCTGAACGGTCACCTAGAGCAGAGCCTGCTCCCGGAAGCCAAAGTGGCTTCCGCCGACACCGCGGAACAACCGACATGATCTCTACCGCCCGTCAGCTACAAGAGAAGGGCCAGGAGATGCGAAATCAATTATACATTACCTTCGTGGATCTTATGAAAGCCTTTGACACGGTGAATCGCGATGGACCGTGGAAAGTCATGCAGAAATTCGGATGTCCTGAGCGGTTCACGCACATGGTGCGTCAGCTTCATGACGGGATGACGGCGCGTGTCACTGACAACGTGATGGTATCCGAAGCATTCGCAGTGACGAACGGAGTGAAGCAGGGCTGCGTATTGGCCCCTACCCTGTTCAGTCTCATGTTCTCGGCTATGCTGATGGACGCCTACCGTGTTGAGCAGCTTTGAATTCGCATCGCCTATAGAACTTACGGACACCTTCTCAACAGTTGGCGTATGTAGGCTTCAAGGTGTGTGTCTACGACAACAGTCCATGACTTGCTCTTCTCTATAACAACCTGCGGTAAACCACCTGAGGCTAAGCTACATCAGCGCACACTTCCTACACCTAAACATAAAAAACACCCTAACCCCATCACATGCCTGAGAATTTAACGGTTTTCTAGAAACCGTGGCTTGTTAGGCTGCCAATCTGACACTTTCCAGACCACGTCGTCGGCCAGCGTATCTTTAGTGTGTCAAGCGGCTGACCAGTGGACTGGAAGCCAGACGGCGAGGGCTTCTGCAAATCCCCTAAATAAGTGAATACTGGCGTGTGTGTTATGGGGCCAGGTTGTGCTGTGGCACGCGAAGACGAGTTCGCCAACCCATCAGCCCATGCGCCCACTCCCACATCAGACAACTGACCGGCCTGGACGGTGGTTTGATTGTGGGGGTAGGAGAGACAGTAAGGTCGACGGCACAGCGCATGTTCCTCACTATAAACAATCTGACGCGCTTGAAACTATCACGGTGCGCTTAAAGCCGTAGTTTGGATGGTTGCCAACTGATGGGATAACTTTGACCACGTGGTCAACCCAATATGTGTTTTGTGTGGAGTGGCTGACTGGCGGACTGAGAGTCTGGCTGCAATGGCTCCTTCTTTAATGTGGCCTTTAGGGCACGCCCACTCCATGGGATCCAAGCCAGGTGTGGTGTTTACGCCCAGGGGCGGCTCCGTCCACGCCAGCCACCTGCGCCCTCTCCTATCTCCGGTGTTTTTGACTCTGTCATCACACCGGGCTCAGGTGAGGGAGGAGAATAGAGTACGGTAGCTGCAGCGCAAGGCGCTTATCACTTAAATCTAATTCACGTGTAAGTCACCGTTCCTGCACCACCCTTCCGTGGAGCATACGGTGGACGTCGTCGAAATTGATGCCGAATTTTCGTGCGTGTTCATATATATATTGAGATAAGATATCAGGAGTTGAATGATTAAATGTTTCCGAGAAAACTTTTCTTTTGATTTTTCTGTTTGCTTTTCAGAAGTATTTTAGCGTTCTTAATTCCTGGAGAACATACTCGAGGATGTACATGAACGTATTTTTTATAATGTTATAGTTCATACATATACTTTAACCCAATAAATCTCTCCAAAAAACCCCAGTAACCGCTGGTACCAGTAGTTAAAGTGGTGTCCCAAGGGCGTTTACACGTTGGTCAATATGCATTTTGTAAACTACTGTCAAACAGATTTTCGGTGCCATTCACCTGCCAGCGGTTCACCGGTGGCCAGTAAACAGCATACACATTAAAGGTGAGTGCTGAATTTGGATGCACGGTGTGTGTGTGCATTTGTGCCTTAAAGACCACTTCATTGGCTGTCAGTTTTAAACATAAATAGAACGTCAGGGATTTGTAGTTTCAAACCGCACGCCCACGGCAATGCAGAGAATTGAACAAATGAAAGTTGTACTGACAAGCACCAGCACTGGATTCCAAGTCTCTGTAGTCCTCTTCACTGTTATTTTTACTGGCCTTTTTTATCACCTCGTTGTAACAGGTAAACTGTGTACTCAGTAAACGTTTTTTATCTCAATCTACGAAAATTGCAGATGTTACAGAATGCAGGAACTTAAGCAGCACAGAATACCCCGTGCTCATTGGTTTCAGTGTATGCTGTTTGAAACGTTAAGTTTACCATTTTTAGAAAACCGGTATCAGTGACTACCCGGAATTGGAAATATTCTTAGAATCATGGCCATATGCGTGTGTGCTGGTGGTTTTTTGTCTCCTAGCAAACATGTTCAACCTTCCAAAAGTACGTCAGAATTTATTTTTTACCTGAACCCTATCGCTTTTGCAGAAAATGCTTCTCCTTGACACACTCTCCCTATGTTTGATTTGGTGCATTCATGGATGGGAGTTTACAATCGCTATACTTGTCATTTCCGTAGCTTTCTCGGTGCTCGGAGCTTTCATTGGAAGAAGTCATTTATTCATGTTGTTTCTTGGAATTATAGTGCTGGCATTTATTAAAGATATTCTTAGTTTCTGTCTACCTGAGGTAAGTCACTTACTAATGTGTTTTAATCATAAGATTTTTCGACTTAAATCGCTTACCACTTTATGCTAAGCTGCATGACTTCTGGTTACAGGATATTATAACTTTTTGACATTTAACTGTGAATTAGCTGCTCTTCGTACTGTAAAATTAAGTTTCATTCTGCACGCTGAAATGCAGTATTTAGTAGCGCGTAATTTTTATTCAAAATATGCAGTATTTACCAGTTGCTGACGTCAATTAAGGTTTTAGTCACTCGCTGCTGGTTACTTTCATTAGCTGTGGATATGCACAACAGTTTCTCTGGTCAATCAATTTCTGTCCTTATTATCGTCTATGGACTGAATTCTCCAATCTACTGGGAGATTTTTGTGTATGGAATATGTGTTAAGTCAAGGTACTGTTAGGTTAATTACGCCTGTAAAGATGTCCTTTAAAATGGCTAGTGGCAATGTTCTCCTTCACTTTAAAGCTCACAGACCTTAGTTCAGCAGGCTCCTAACACAAAACAGCATCTACAGTGGATGCCCTATCGCATTTCAACGGTGTTTTCGATGCAGATCGATTATTTAAATAGGGTTGTGATATTATCTGGGGTGTATCATAATTTACAGAAATTTCGCTGCACATGATTTTTTGGAGTACTATTCGCTATAAGCATTAGGAAGCAAATGTCAGGTCTATTTCTCGAAAATGGATGAAGAATTATAAAAGGTTCTTCATTCTACCTTGGTTTAACTATCCCAGAAATATAAAGCAAGTTGAGCTTTATTTTAATTTCAACATGCATTATTAAGACGAGCAATAAATTCCTAGTAGTATTTTTCCCACTGTGATCACAATTTCACAAATTTGGCTAAATCACTGACGCATCTCACGTTTCAGAGTTTAATGTCCACTTTCCCCTTTAATCCTACAGGCGTTCGTGTATCGAATGTTTGCAGCTCGGGTTTCCTATCCTGGCTTCTACGCCAGTGTGGTCAGGGCCATTATTTTGGGCATCGAGCACGCCCGAATGCCGTCAGTTTCCCTGAGGGATCTCCTCCGCAATTCCATTGGATATACCGTTATGTCGCCCGTCTGTATGCCAGCCTCCTTTGTGCTTTTCCAAGATTGGATGAAGTGGAGAGAGGGCAAAACCAAGGTGGTTTCCTCATGTGAACCTTTTTCGAAATGAATAGAAGCACGATAGTGCACATAAATGTGGCACAGATGGTCTGCAGAAGGGATATCCTTGATGGGTTTTGAGTTCTTTATCATGAATATATCTCCGCTTGACATTGTTATTATCTGCAGGTATAATACCTTTCCCACAGTTTTCGCCTAGTTCTGCCCTGAAATCTTTGTTAGACAAAATCGTAACACCAAAAGTCTTAACCGCTTCCTTTGATGATAATAAATTATTGACCTCCATTTTCCCGTCGTCCTCAGCACCTACGTCTATCGCTTTTATTGCATATTTTTGTATTGAGGAGCATTCATTTTGCTCATATTACAGGGTAACACCATTTCCGCTGAGATCACGGCCGCATTTTGATAACAAATACCACAAAGCCTTCTTCTCATAGTCCATTTGACAGAATGTTAAAAACTCGGCCAACCTGGTAGTCATGGATTCTAGATTGTTGCTTGAGAAATTCTGGCTAGACAATCAGATTATTACATCAGAATTGGTTGCTTTTATCCACTATCGATCACTGGGTGGGTAACAATATCCAAATACGATTAAACTCACTTCTCCTAGCTGAGAACCTGTAGCTCAGGTGGTTAGAACGTCAATTCTGCTTACATATTAAATTTGCTGGCATGGTTCGAATCCTACCGAGACCGCCATGTTTATTACAATTGAGCTAAAGAAAGTACTGAAAGCTGCCAAAACCCAGATATTTCTCAGACAATGGTATGCATTTTCGAAAAACGTGGGTAATCCAAACACTGTTTCTATCTTACAAGAATGCAATGTCGTTTGTTTGTGGTCATCGCTGTTATTATTAATACAGTCATATCGAGCATATTTCGATATATCTATGAAATTCCCCCTATATGGAGCAGTTGCTTCCCAACCATGTGTATCAGGAAATTGCTTTCTTGACCATGTCGATCTTATTGAAGTTCAGATGCGCGTAATAGATTTCTGAATCCACCGATTACAAAGTGCAGTATTTTCAACAACTTTATATGAAGGCCATACTTTTATTGTAAATGATGCTTTAAATTCGAATCTTTTAGTTTTTTTAACAAATTGGAAAAATTATCAAAGCTATATGTAGAATAAAGAGTTGTAATTTGTATAGCACCATATTCCGGTGGATGCCATAAGCCGTGCATAGTCGATGCTAGGAATTCTTCATCATCTTACAAGTTTTCCCTAACCCGCCCTTTCATTCTTTTCAACGTTCAGTTTGCCCTTAAAAAGCGTTACCATTTGGAAGAAGAGCGAGACCCTGCAGATAGGGGGGGAATCTGTAAGGCGAACAGTGAGCTTTCGCCGATCCGTAGTAACACTTTTCCGTCTGGGCTTCTGGACACTGGTCCTAAATTACGGTCTCGGGTCGATTAACTTCACAGGACAGTTATGTGGACCCGTTCGAAGAATATCTCGGGGTGTCAATGTTGGCCTGTTGGACGGTTTTATCGCATACTTCATCGCCTTCCTCAATGTTGGCAAGTTCCATGTCTACTATGTAGTCTTCTATGGCTATGGCAGAACGATCGGTGATCTACAGCAGTTTGTGATGTCTCCACTCTTTGAAAGGGACACCTCACGCCTGGTTATTGAGCAGCAAGACCCTCAGTCTACACTGTCAACAAAATCAACTCAAGATTTTAGTCTTGGTGAAAAGCTTATCTGCTCAGAGCTGACAATGAATTGTTTCATGCCTGACGGCCCGAGCTGTCTGCTAGGAACTCTGAAAAGCTCAGAAGTATGGAGGTAAGTGTGCAATGCTCCACAATTATCTTTATATGAGGTCTCTGTCGCATTAAAACGGGATGTGGTCGGTTGTACATATAAAATTTAAAAAATGTTTCCTCACATGTTTGCAGGGCCAAATCTGTTACTATGCAACGGTATTTTTCAATGCTCCTCTAATAGTGCTTCATCATATAATAATTTGAAACAACCGTCAAAGTCACCGTTACTATAATCCTGGCACAATGGGAAAAAGTAAATGACCACTAGGTTAAAGGGCAGTACAACCTTCATAATAGATTTGAATAGATGCCGACATCGCAGAGTTTTACGTCACCACTTCGATTAACACGTCTTTGAGAACCGGTCTTCAAGCTACTTTTCAGGATGCAATCTAGTTACTGGCTGCTATTCTATGCCATGCAGTGCGTTGTTCACGAACTGAATGTAAGATCTCGTGTGTGTTACAACATTTATCAACGTTAATGCAGAAATAATTCGGGACCACTACTCAATCTCTTCCATATTAACGATAGTTCTTACTAAATATGGAATTTGCCTGAAGGATTAACGTTTATGTGAACGATTTAACAGAAATTTCAACATTTTTGCTGTGAGCAACGCCCAGTTAGGCTACATTTACGCAAGTACAGATCATATGCTCCATCGTTTTTCTTAAATTAAACTAAAAATATAGGCAGAGCTATGCAAAATTGTGTTTTCTCTACAGTACTATCAATTTCCTCTTTTAGGACCTTTGACAGGGGTCTCTACATCGTTATGAAACAGTAAGCCTGTTAAATGTTTGCTATTATATTTTAAAGCCACGCACCACCTATTTCGGTATAAATAGCTGTGCCTGCTCGATTTAGCCTAAGAACCACACTGCATGTACTTGTTACATAATCGCACAGAGATATACAAGGCCCCGAAGAGCGAAATTCCCCTTTTATTTGTAATTTCTTTCGATATACCCCTTTACAACATGTCTGGCTGCCCATAAGTAACTCTTTCAATATAATTATTGACAGTTTGTAAAACTAGGATTGATAAAGCAAGCACACGTTGTTAGGGAAAATATTGTTGGGACAGAAGAATTGGGATGTACTCACATTTTTCTTAAAGTTTGCTGTATGTCAGAGAAATAAGTATGACAGGTAGCCAGATGTTAAATTCTAGGGGTTAGGTTGAGGTTGTTGGTACTTGTAGTGTTATGGTTAGAGCGATGAGAGTTACTATGGTCAGGAGGGTTACTGTAAGACATGTGCTTAAAGGTTGCCCTGTTGAGACAAAGACATAACACAATATATGAAAGGAGAAGGCCAATTCGCTCTCTAATAAACTAGGGTTCAGAAGTCTCATTACCAATTCAAGAAAACCAGAGGTTGGAGAGGCCGCACTCGGCTAGCGTAGTCAGAGACTATCTTAAACAGGCCGCTCCATCTGGCTCGAATCCCACGGATAGAGGCCACATTAGGAAGGAGTTATTACAGCCTGACCCTCAGTCAACCAGTCAGCAACTCCACACAACTAAAACTGGGTTGATTGTGAGCTTCGAATTATCCCGTCCATTGGTGACTCTTTAAGCCACGCTTTTTAGCTAACAGCGATGCTTTTAAGCGCATCATATTGGCCGTATTAGTGGCAATGTGCTGAGACGTCAACCTCACAGTCTATTCGCATTCCACAGCCCTAGTCTCTGTCCGAGCCGGTCTGCTAAGGAGGTTGGGTGAGTACAGTGGCCTACAAAACTGGTGAACTCATCCCCGCTTGCCACAAACACGAGCTGACACTTCGACCGCAAACCCCAGGATTTCACACAAATGCGCGCGATAATCATGTGTTGATGGTCGGTAAACCTTGGTGGTTACTTGTTTGTGTTTTCAATACTTGGGATTTTAGACAAATTTGGATAGACCCCAAGAGCATATTTTAACTGCTTGAATGGGTTTTTCCAAGTGGCATATATTCGTTTGGCTTAGCTCATTAGGATTAACTATAAGTCATATGGTGCACTGTTAAACCTCGATAGATACTTCTGGCGAGTGGATGGCATTTAACTGAATATTAAGCGCTTATCCCGCTGTGGTTGATGGAATTCGGTCAAAATATTATTTTCAATTTTCGCTATGTGCCTTTAAATGTTAGACCCAAATGATTTAATCCAATATAGCGTTAAAAGCAATTTAAATTTTTATTATTACTTATTGTTATTATCATTTATTATTAATTATTATTATTAAACGATTATTAAAAACAGCCATGACTTACTAACTTAATGCAGACCCCAGTTCTTGGTGGCCGTTTACGATTTTCTTCTGTGTACCTTTATAGATTCCAAAATCATTTGCAAGGTTGTTAACACGGCCTTTTGGCACTATTTTTTTAGTAATTCCTGCTTCCTGTTAAACGATTCATTGCGTCCTCAAAGCGTGATAGTGAGAGTATTTCTTACTTAATATTGAGAAGATGCTCAATGTACTTAAATGAATTCTGTGACATGATTTTTTACCATTCATGGTTTGCTACTTTATTAACGCATCTTAGGTGCAATCTACGGTTAAAGAGAGTCGTCTAGCTAAAAGACTCTTCCTTGGAGTACTATATCTACTCCTACGATCTTAAAAATCACAAATCTTCAAGTAAATAGTTTACTAAGGTCAGGGTCTGCAAAGGTTTGGTAAGCCTTAGAGTTTTGAGTGTTTATTTCCTTAGACATAATTTTTCCTGTAATTATACCTTATACGTAACTGACTTTTCGACAAAAGTGAGACTGCAGTTGGTACTTTCAGCTACCGATAATATCTAAAAAACTTTTAACCTTAAATGAATGGGGCTTCTTCGTTTTCTGTGGGTTCCTTCTAAGCAAAATGGAAAAATATCTAAGCGTGCGCACTCAAAATTCCAACACAGTTTTTTTATGCAGCTTCTTAAATAATCATAACTTTCACCGGCTTTACTATGTGTTTATTTGACATTTATATATTTAATTGAGTAAAAGAATATTCTCCTAGGATTAGTTAAATTATTGGGGCAGATTACCTCAGGGAACCTAGTATCTTCTTCGTGAATAATCCGTCTGCTTTCGAAGTCATATAACGTTGACTGAGTTATTATGGATGTTTGTTATGCCTGTCTTATCTTGAAGAATTTTTATATCCACGCTGTTAGCTTGGTTTGCAAAATTTAATTTGTAAAGTAAATATTTGTTCTTCTGCCATTTTTGGGCTGATGAAAAAGCAAATTTAAAAAGCAGTTTCATAAAGGAAAGCAATGCTAGCAGTAGTAAATCGTTGTCGCGGCGCCTGTCATTGTTAAATCACATTTCTGCCAAAGTAAGACACTTTTAGGGCTAATAGTTACTTCCTCTTCCATATTAGAATACGGTTAGGTCTTCCGAATATCAGGCAGATTTCATGTTACAAGATGTCCACTTAGTCGCATCACTTTGAAGATTATATTCTCTAAATAGTAAAGTTCTTACTATGAAATTTGGGCTTTTTCGAACTATATTTGCATGCATCTAAAACGAACGCCCTTCCTACTTGATATATTTCTCGGTTATTTTTGCAAGGTTCAACGCAAAAATGCACAATACTCTGAAACTCGATCCAAGTGTATCTAACTTTAACTGCATTTCAATTTTAACTTTACCCCGTTTTTCAAAACTCATTGGTTTTCAATTCCTAAAGTATTGCGGGAATTAATAGCTTGAGATCTTGTAAACTCGACATCGCGTCAGGCAAAAGTTCACAAAAGGGATGAGAACCAACTTCTTCGAACATGTTTAACGAAAATATTCCACATTAAACCGATCCCAATCCTAATGAACTTACATACTTGCCTTCGTTTTCTTTAAAGCTACATTTATTTTCCATGGCGCAAGTTCCTAGCATCAATAACTCAGGCAACCTCCGTGGTATTGAAGGAACTAGGCGCTCTCTCTGGTGCTGTGCTTACTTTTATTTTTGTACTGACATTCCACTCGTGGAATAAAGGAAACCGTGAGTTTTCTTACCGTCTTTCCTTTCATTTGTAACTATTTTACGTTCTGTTTTTACATGGTCTTCAGTATGAACGTTTTTTATCAATGACACCCTGGTAAAATGGCAGGTGAGGACTCAAATGCCAACGCAGTGAAGCTAAAGTTTGCATTTTTTAAGAGAGGGGAATGTGCACTTAAAATAAGTTCATTTAGGCACTATTTTTAAGGAGATTTGCCAATAGGGGGTTCACTAGATTTCGCGGGTGACTGAGTTTAAATCAAACTTAGCATTTTTTCAACGAACTTTTTGGCTGCAATCAAGTATATCTCCTTTATTTCACTCGTTGTCTGATTAACGTCATGTGTCCTGGTCCCTAATTAGAAAGGAATTTTGCGGGCACGTCAAGGAAATCGTAATATACTTTTCAACAGCACCTCGAATTCACCTCGCAGTGCACTGCACATTTCTCATACACTGAGGTTGAGTACTGCAAAGAAGAATCTAGTAGGATTTGTACTTCCTAATATAATCTAGATAATTATTTTTGATATTCTCTCTATTCCATTCCTTATATTTTCTACAAAGGAGTTTGGGTCTGTGCATCGTTCGTGCTGTGGTCTATTGAACGTTTCGCTGTGAAATATTACAATTCCATGAGAGTTGACGAGAAACTAGTAAGTTCTATCTTCTTGCAGATATAAAATGCTAAAATAAAGTTGTGGGAAGTTCAATGTTTTACATTTAAGGATAGGTGTAGCATAAAGGAATGAATTCCTCACACCAGAGTACAGATGGCTGTGCTCTCAATTTCCAGGGTTAAAAAATTCACCTTTAGCCGACTCCAAACACTAACGTTAACACTCGCTCTCTAGCTAATAGGGAAATAGGACCCCTTAATACAGGTAGCATTGCGCAATAACTATCTGCACCACGCATTGCAGATGGTGTGGGTTAAATTCCAAGGGTTAAATATTTATATGTTCCAAATTAATCTCAAATGCAACCCTAACTCTCCTAGCCATAAGGGGAATAGAATTGTGCAAAATTCTCGGAAGAATACTAAATTCCTGGTCCTGAAGTTAATTATAACAGTCACCTAATAATTAACATTAACCTTAACCTTTCTTTAATCTAAAATTACCCTTATGCCTATCACCCCTCCTCACACTTATCTTTAAAATAACACCAAACTGAATCCACATTAGGGAGTTTCGCTGTTCCGTGCATGACCTTTTTGCAAAAAAATAAGGAAAAACAAAACTATGAAAGAATTATTTTCTGTCAGTGGTGATTAAAAGACGACACATTCGGTTATCGTACATTCAATCTCTTATTTCTTGATTTAAATTGCTTGGGATTTACCTTCAGTCCTTAAACGTTCGAAGGACAATGTTTAGAAGATCATATGAAGTAGGAGAGGGAAGGACAGATCTGTCGTTTGAATTCAGTTACTTAAATCTCTCGTATTTGCCCTTCGGATCAAGGAATATGGCAGGCTATGTCGAACAGCTGTTTGTAGATATAGATGTACAGAAAGCAATTATTAGCTCCTTTTTCAAATGTATGACCGTAATGATATCAGTGTAGCAGAACCTAAGATGATCTTTCAGACGCACAAATGAAGTTTAAATCTGTCATTAAAGCATGTATAATGTAATGATGTCGCAATTATTTCTATAAAATGACTAAGAACAATAGAGTATATGTTAAGCATCATGGCCACGCCGACCAAACCAGCAGTTATAGTAAAAGCTGAAACGACTAACTGCAAGCGTTGGAGAATAATAAGTAGAAGAGACTTAAACAGTTAAATTTATCCACGACCTTCCACAGGTCCATGCAGAGTTAGATTTTAAATTCACATTTCGTTTTGATTAGGTGAACGTAATTGCCTCATTTGTATTCATGGTAGTTGATTTGGCAAGCAGTAGTACCTCGAAACAACGTTGCTCATTGCTGCTTCTCAGTTCACTTACCAGCTGAAAGAGCATCTTTTTGCGGTATCATTTGTGTGAATTTAAGCTTGTCAAATCCTTAGTATATTTTAGTGCCAGCCATGTTTCTACATGGGCCTCATGAGGAATCCTACTGCCAGTACAAATACTAAACAACGGCTAGCAATCATTTTTCTTATTAATTTACTCCAAAATAGCCATTAAATAATGAAATGATTAAAATCGGGAACCATGTTTCTGCACTACGAAGGCGTTTTGTTCTTTCTATAATATTGCAGGTTGATATTTGTGAGGCGTACCCATGACTACGTTTACTTGTCTTGTAGTCATTTCAGTCAGTTAAAGCGTTACATTTTTGCTAAATATATCTTTGGTCATGTGGTTTACGCCTAAGAAGTGTGCTTCATGCAGTACAAAACAATATAAGCTTGGCGTCAAATACAAAACACTAATGGATAGAAAGATGGATCAAATCTCCGCTTGCCTAAATTATTCAAAGAAAAGCAGCATGTGGTGAATAGTATACTTCAGTTCTTTCATGGTTCAGCTATAGTTCTTACACTCTACTCTTACCGCTTAAAACATTTACGAATTTTAGAATTACGATATTTGATCGATATGTCATCGCAATCACAACGGACTACGTTGACATTTCCATAAATTTTGCAAAGCTATTAGTCTCAATCATGTGGTGTTGTGGGCACCTAAGTTTTTTCTGAGGGTAAAGCAAAACGACCACAACTTTTTCAGTTGCGGAAAACACCTGACTGTCCAACACCTTTAGGGTTCACACAAGCAGGAAGGCATTGTGTCAATCCCCCTTGCCGCAAATGGAAATTCCGATTGGTTGTATTATTTCGGAGTATATTTGATGTTATTTGCACTTTTATTTACTGCAGTATACGTTTATCTCGGTATTCTGTAATGTTCCGGTGAGAATTTAGCACTTTTTATGCTTTAATTAATCTGTATATGCAACAAATTTTGTCTTTTATTTTGAGCAATTTTGGTTTTAATCTCTAAATTGCTGTTGTGTTCGCTTATTATTGTTTTTCATTTTCTTTTATTTAGACCTCCTTATTGTCGACCGAGTGGGAAATTACGATTCGGGGTTTGGGTTATGCAGCTCTACAAGTGCTAAACATACTTTGTTTTATGTTTTTCTTTGCAAACTATGACGCTGGCTTCTGGCTTGTAAAAGCCGTGTTAACAAATTGGTGTAAGTTTAAATAGTACACACGAAATTACGCTTTCTCTTAAAGTACATGAATATTTTATATGAAAGAATTAAAATAATAGTCGTCCTTAATTTGTCGTCATCATTCATATCTACGTCAAAACATAGGTGAGGAACTCTAAGTAATCAGAAAATTCTTTTATCATTTGTGAAAATTTCTTGGATAAGAAAGAATTAAGGATGCTGCTGAACTATGACAAACACGTCTGGTAAAATCAGTGCTTTCAAAGTCCTGCTAAGTGTTTTCTGAAGATGGACGCGGAAATGTTCCTCATAGGTCAAAACCTACTTTATAAATAAATCTTCAAAATGTAACTTCGTAAGAATTAAACCTTTCGCGTTTATTCTTACCCTGACCTTAAAATGTTAACAAAACGTTGGTCATAAAGCCTGATTTGTGGGATAATCCTTAAGATGCACTTACTGAGTAACGTTTCCAGAGAAGTATTCTTTGTCAGAATGACATATGATCCTGCAAACTCTAGCTGTTATTTCCCAACTGATAAGCACTTAATTGTTTATGGCATATTACTGTACTTTATTTTTTTATTTTGTCCAAAATTGCATTTAGGTAGATGATTTTTATTTCTTAATTTACCCTATTTTTATTTGTTTTTCTTCACTTGCTAACTTCGAGGAAAATGTAAGTAGATTAAGGTGCAGTAGCCACCAAAAATGCAAAGACTTAGAAAGCAGTGATCGTAAGGGCAGGTCTGCTAAGTGCCAAGCCGAAAAAGTGCTACATCTTGACCTAGTCATTCAAAGACGCGTAATTTTGAGAAAATCAGCACGTCTCTTGAAGATCGAAAATAGACAGCAAACCAAATATTAACAGGTATTTTTCAAAGTTTGCGGACAATTTAACGAACTTAAGCGAGACCCAATCAGGCCCTAAATTTGGCTCGAATGTTAAGTATTCTGGGCACATGAATTTTAAGAGTGAAAATGTTTTTGCTTATTTTATCGAGCTTAAATGGGGCCAAATATTTTTAAAAATTGTGGTCTGCCGCTTAGATCGCCGTTGATTTACGTTATGTTACTATCTTTGGTAATGTATTCCTAGTAAAAATACCTGCATGTATTAGCATTCAGATACATTATATTTGTGTTACAATGAGGGAAATCCTGTCGATTACTCTTTATGTCATATTAGGAAGTAGGACAGCCAAGAGTTTGTTAAGAGACTGAGTCTTAAGCTTTTAGGTGTTACGGGTTTCCTTGGAAAAATCAGTAATAAATTGAAGTATGTGCACACTTTGATGTTTTTAAAATATTGACCGTTTGCATACTGTCCGTCTGCATTGGAAGCCGCATATTGAGCTTTTAATTGGTTAAGTTGATTTGGTTTAAAGGTTTGAGCGTAAGAATACTGCAATGAGCAAGCGAAAGCCTTCTTGGCATTTTATGTTCAAACGTGCTAATTCCACTCAATTAAACTCTGTTTTCAACTTCTTTTAGCTATAAGAGAGAGAATTTGAAATATACTCCCATCGATATATTTTTGTTATCATTTTTGCTTGCTGTTGCTTAAACGTACAAAGATGAGTTCTGTTCCTCCCTTGGCAGTTGTCCCCCTGCAGTGCTGGGCCTTCCTCTTTCTGGTTTTACGGTTTGTCAATACAAGCGCACACTTGGTCTACGCAAGAGACGGGGGAAATAAATAAAGACAAATAATCACCTATACGTGCAATTCATCACTGGTCTTGAAGGTCATTAACACAGATTGCTTCGTTGATACTTTCAGTTCCTTTATTCTGCAATGTTTTTCGTGTGAAATTTCTCATTTATATAATCTTTTTATCTAAAAACATAAAGATATAAAACAGAGTCTTCCTTGACTGTTGGTCAGACACATGTTTGGGTTGTGTGGACTAATAGTTTGTGACCATGCTATGTTATGACCTGTTTAATGACGACAGTCGGTAAGGCAATTTTTTGCCACGTTGGCAGAATTTGCAGAGGCCAGTAGGTCAAGCACAAATGTGAGTTCTCGACTGTGTCGTGGGATTCATGCCTTCTGTAAGCGTTAGACGCAACGTCTAAAATAATTCACCTGAGTAGCAATTATAATAAAATACAGCACACAACCTAAAAAACACTACGTGTACATAGTTTGCAATCTGAACTATGTGGTATGAAATGACTTATCCTTGCAGTTTTCATTTCAAAGTCATCGCCGTAAACTTCTGGAGCACAAATCAAACAAACGCCCTTTACTACCTCCTTTCTGAACAGCTATAAGCCACATCTTGCGAGGTAATAGAAGAATGGCCTTGCTTACATTTAACAATTTTAAATGTATTGCATAAAGATGGTTTGATGTAAAAGTGTATTTTTATGAAGAAATAGGTGAAAAGAACTTTATGTGTATAAAGTTTTTCTTACAATCTATTATAAATGAAACGTGTTCACTTATATTTATTAATGGGTTTGGCTAATTAATTGCTTGAACATACAAAGCTTGTTCGTGACTTTAGTTTCGTATCCATTTAGCATTTGAAAGATTGCTAGGGAATAGTTTTTTTGAGCAAGAATTTTTGTGTTCACCCCATCGGCTTTAGTTTTGCGATAATTTGTTGGGCACGGAAAGATGAATCCCTCTCAGTAAATGCGGTCTTGACATAATTTTCTTGTGGGTTCGAGTTAGAGCTATGTTTGCTTTCAGCATTAAGGTTGTGGTTAGATTTAAGATAGTCAGGGCTATTTTTACGAGGGTTAATGTTAGGGGTTAGGCTTTGATGGTTTTATCCAGTCGAAGCAGATGTAGGGTTAATGATAGGATTAAATGTAAGGTACCGGAAAGGAACCCCACTCCTTGAATCCATTGTGAATCCACAACTACTACTAGGTGCAGGTCCATATTCCCGAGCGGAAATTTGAGCGTTTGTGTTGTGTGAAGTGAGGACAGTTTAGATAGAATTCAGGACGTACATAAGATAACTTTGGAATGACGAAGCCTAAGTATTATCCGGGTGGGTAAAAAATATTCAAGAGAGAAATTCGTTATTGTGAAACACATTAACCTCTTCTCTTTGGTGGTCACTGAGACAGACAAATCTAGAAAACTAATCGCCATGTGTTCGGCAATAATATACGAGCTGATATGTCACAACCAGCACACCGAAAGCCTGCCCCGGATATATACGAAAAGAGAAATCTAGAAATAACTTTTGTAATGTCTGAATTATTACCCTAACATTTTTCAGCTAAATGTTGGTACCAATGTTCTCTGATGCCTTCAGTAAATTTAACCAATTACAATGAAGGAGGATAAAATTCCCTCGAAATCGCGTCAGTGCTTGTGGCATTTATCGACACAAGGTCTGTTCATTCCTCCGAAAAATGCATGTTCTCAAGTTACTCAATGATTTCCTGCTTTCATCACTTCTGAAATTCCAAAATACTAAAGATCTTTGCCAGACTTAGCTGGTGATTTCAAGAATTTCTGAACAAAAGTTCATAGGTTTCTTTTTGCGACGGGCCATCAAGTTTAGTTCACCTCATATTTAAGAAGTCTGGTTCCGGTTGAATCGTGTTTCACACGCAAAAAAAACAAGTTTTTATTTGCTTCAACCATTTAGCCATTTTTGGGTGCCGAGTTTGAAAAAAAGGTTTTGTTTGCGACTCACAAAACTTGAATTCGAATACCGCGTTTATTCATTCCATAGGACTATAAATCTTTAACAGCATTCGAGAAACTTTCGTGTGTCTTTTTAAGAAAACTCCGATTGTTATGCCAAAAGGCTAAAGATTGGATATGACACAAGGCCGACAGCATTTTCAGTGGTACGAATTGTCTTGAAGTCTGTTTTTGTACGGAAAATATTCAAGGCAAAGCAGACAACTTCGCAGGGAAAAAAAGACCTTTAGAAATGCCGATGAACTTCATTCATCAGACAAAGTTCATTTTAAGCACCCTGAACATTTCGAAAACGAAATCTTGTTTACCGCGTTTCACCTCACCCTTTTCTTTCCCGTGTTTGAAGAACGTTCCGTAATTCCAAACATACTTATAATAATTGGCTCTTATATCTGCGTGAAAACATGAGATGGTCTTCAAGAAATACTGAAAAGGTTAAAATATCATATTTACCCTTCACACTCGGACGTTAGGGTTTATTTAAACTGTCTGTTTGGGGTCAATATGCCTCATGATTCTCAAAACTTTTCACTCAACCTGCGAAGTTAACCTTTGTGATCTCTGTGGTGACTGTCATATAACCAAAAAGGATTATACTGCTATAGTGATAATTGTCTTGACAGTTAATTGTTCAATTATGAGATATACGATGCAAATCTGGAAATTTAAGACATTATTTTTAGCGTCAGATTGCCCTAATTTTTAATTATTACCTACCGATCCCGTTTTTTTAGGATTTAGTAGTAGAAAATATTACGCATGTATTAATCTTATGTGTGTAATTAACTGTCTGATGGCAATCGTGCAGGCCACATACAGAAAAATTTGTAATACTAATGCGGCATTCTGAGAAATGAAGGCACTCTACAGGTAATAAAAAATATTTAGCCCTTTCAATTTTCCCCCGCATCTTCCGCCAACTATGCCTATGTACGTGTATTCTCTCACTGAAATTAATCGAATTCCAAACCACTAAATTAATGATGAGAGGGAAACAAATTTTTTACAATCCATTGCGAGAAGAGTTCAGAGCAAATGTTCAAAGTGGATATTTTTGTGCATAAATTCACTGATTCTTCATAAAGATGAGCCGAGCAGTTCCAGCAAAACGCGCTCTCATAACGCAGGCCACGCTGTGTCTCTTAAACTAAGATAAGATCACCTTTTTGCTGCCTGTAACACAGAGGGAATAAATTGAGGCCCTCTCTTCTTTCGCATTAGACCGGTAGTTTGTTACATGATGTTGTACTTTATCGAGATTTATTTTGTCCTTTGAAAGCCGTGGCTGCCATAGGTGCCATAGACTTTACTAGAGGTCTTTTTTAAAAGCTCCCTAACAAACTTTGAATAGCGTGCAGTACTCCTATTGGGTTTTTTGCAGCCTGGGTGTATTTGACGATGGTTTTAGATTGCTGTGTCTCCTCAAACCGAAATATTTCTATGGTAAATGCTGTGTGGTATGGCTGCGCTGCGGTACATAAGGGCAGCATCAGAGGTGCCTGGGCGCAGTAATACGGGACTAGTTGTCAGCATTGCATACCAGCAGCAGGGTTGTGACGGCCAATGACCTGTTATATTCCAATGAGCAGTCGGGTGTAGTGTATAGCATCCCGTGCCTAAACTGTCCTCATACTTTCCAAGGTTGGACTAGGCTCATGCTCGGCTTGTGTATGTAAGAACTTCAACTGGCCGTGAGACTGAATGATGGATTATAACATGTAACTGCCCAAAACTATGAAATAGGTCATAAGTTTATCTTCGTAGAAATAAATAAATTGCCAATTTTAGAAGAAGGCGCAGCCGTGAATTCATTAAAAACCTTCGCCTCTGATAAAAAAATAAGGCAATCGATATATCAAACTTGCGTCAATATACAGAGTCCTACGCAGTTGCCTCCGGGCTGGCATTAGTGATATTTGATTGGCCCTTACCGCTTTAATGGTTGGTTTTTTGTCGCAGCTTTTGCCTCTGACGATTGAATCCATTGAGAGTTCGAAAGTTTAGATGGATAAAGAGCTGATTTTCCTGCAGGCAATATGTCCTCATGCTATCTTTTGGTTGGTAGTTGGTTGGACGCAGATAAAGAATGGCACTTTTTACGCATTAAAATCTAGGAGCCCTCTTTTTGACCGCGTTCTAGTCTGTGCAGGGTTCTTTAACAGTTTTTGTTCGCTCGGGCCCTTAGTGACTTGCAAAACATGATCTTACTGTGGTCCAGTTCTTGAAGGCTCTCGATAACTTAAAGAGTGAATAGTATTGGATGGAGAAGGGAGCCATGAGGCCCACAACTAACTACGTTCACCCAGTCCAATTTATCCCCGTTGCTACAGACACGTTGTTTTCGACCAACCAGAAATGGCTTTATTCCATTCAGATTTTTCCTTGATGTCAGGGAGACACAGTTTGTGAAAATGGCTTTGGCGTGTTGCAATTTAAAAGGCGTTGTGACAGTCCTGTTGCACTAATTTTACTTCCAAACTCTCTCTAAAGGCAATGGTCCAGACCTCTGAAGTTTCGAGGCATGAACTCCTTCATCAATTTCCATGCTGAAACTTCTACAAAACGTCATTTGCACCGCAAACTTGGAATTTAGCACGGTTACGAGGTCTTTCACATCGGAATGATGCATGAAGGTCGGGCACATGTTATTCTTAATTCCAAAGATCAACTGCCTTCAATTGGACGCTCTTTGCCACCCCGAAAAAATTGCCAGAAATCTTCGCTAACATTCATGGCAACAAAGCATGTTTCCTCTAAAGTAGCACGTCTTATTGCGTCCAAACCACCTTTCCAAATAGTTGTAAGCCTTCTGATTATCATAGATCAAGTAAATGTTACACCTGGATAAAAACTAAAAGTCTAAGTAACAAAACCGGTATTGTAATGTGATAATAAATGGACTTCAATACCAGTAATGAGAACAGTGACAGTTGTCATATTCTAATAGTTGGCCGCTTCACAACTTCTGAACATCGGTTGTATAGAAGTAGTCCCCGCGTCATCCGATAATTATTATTAATCTATTTTTATCCCTATTAAACGCGACATTTTAGAAACGCATGGCATAAATGGGGATTAAACTAGTGCACAAGAGGATAATTTAACCAGGGAAATCATAAAAATTGCCCTTCGTGGTGGCACAGCGGCACTGCGAGGCGCAGGCTCACGCCACGTAAGCCATTTTTTCCCAATGCCCGATCAGATGCTGACCAGTTAAAATAGTAGACTAGTGCATCAGAGCGCATATTTCTCATTATAAAACAACATGCTAATCATTTTAGCTTTCACGTTGCTCTACAGGCCGTGGCTTTGAAAGCAGCAAACTACCGTAACAACTCGGTCTTCCTCTCAGGAATGAAAGTCACACTGCAAAGGTTTTTTCTGAAAGTGACATCTATGGAGAAAGGTAACAGGTTGCTGCCTTCTAATCACTTTATATCCTTAATTGTTTCCGGAAAAACAAGATATTTTATGTCATGTGCTTATGTTTTTATATCATTATTTAAAAAGAATGGTTTGTGTTTAGGTTCCGAAAACGAAGCGAAAAAATATATGCTGCATAGAAGCACTTTCAACAGGATACGCAACAGTATTTCACTCGAATTTAGTGGCATACAAATTAAAATGCGATCTCCAGTTGACAAATTAATGCCATTTCTACTTAAATTTACTGGGTAGGCTATATGTACAAAACTAATTTGGTTATTTGCATGCCTTTGGTCTGCTTTTCACATTACGTGAATCACCGTGCCGAAAATAATATGAAGATAATATCAGAAGAGTTAGGTAAGGGTTAGCCTATTTTAAGGTTCTTTCTGATAACCAAAGACCAGGTTACACCAACCCGTCGTCAGACGAAATGAGAAGTGAGAGTTGGGATTATCGCGCTAGAGGGTTTTGGGGGCATGGAGGTTACGTCGACGGACTGACGCCCATGGGGATAGGGGGAACGCAAATCGTGTAATGATAGCTATCGGAAGTGAGGGGAGGGATTTTAAAGTTCCCAATGTGAGTCACGTGGAGGAGGGATGTGGAATTATTAAAGTTCCACTTGGCCAAGCGTGGAAAAGCAGGTGTTGTTTTAAGGTGGGTGCAAATCAGTGGACCGTTCATGCAGACCTTCGTAATGCACAGCCAGATCGACGTGGCGCTTGATATTGTTTGCGTAGGATGGCCAAGCTTCAAGGAATTCTCGCGCCTGTTTGGTGCTAACCATGGCTACCACTTCGGTTGCCTGCCAATTGAAGCGGTAGTCGCACTCAACGGCGTGTGCAGACACGGGATAAAAGGGATCACGTCGGCGGATGGCCAGTTGGTGTTCGTTTATGCGACACCAAGTCATCGACCTGTATGGCCTACGTAAGTGTAGGAGCTATTCGCACATTGAGGGCAGTAAATTACATTGGTTTGGCTGCTCTTTAGGTACAGGATCTTTAACACTTGATATTGCTACCCAAATGGACGACGCTGGCTTCTGAGTGATGCAAATTCCAAATCGATCTAATTGTCAGCCGATTGCTTCCGCAATATCCGAAATCTAGTAAGAAATATAACTTTCTTGGTACCACTCCTCCATTGGAACTCTGATCTTGTTGTTGCCTAAAACAGTGTTTCGTGAAGCTCATCGTTAATATAAATTGGCAAGTTATCTTTTAATTAGATTCTCATTGCTGCAGTACCAAAAAGAGTGGTGAAAAGGCGTTCAAATGCAGCTTCATTTTTGGGGTGCAGAGTGCTTGTTCCTACTGCGAGTATTTAGTTAAAAGATGACTTCCCTTTTCATATCAAAGTTTCCGATCTAACTCTCCAAGGGACAGCTGAATATAAGTGTTCCTTAACCAGATCGGTGAACACAGCATTTTCATAGTCCATATTCCCGATTGCAACCGACTAAACAACGGGACCGTGACTCAAAACTGGTGTGTTAACCTCAACTGCCAAATGTCGTGTGTTCGAATCTCGGGTGATCCACACTGGGCTTTGGTATGACTGGTCAATGATTGCTAATAAGCCAGACATTGTCTCTTCGGACTCCATCGTCTTTGTCGGTTTCACTTGATGAACATGTATCTCAAGGGGTTATGCGATTGGCCGTGAGGGTGCAAAATGGGCTCCAATGCGCAGTGGAATATAGGGTTGCTTTATCTGATCGGTGAACATCAAGATTCCATAGTTCATATTCCCGATAGAAAATGGCATGACAACGGGCCGGCAGCTCAATGGTAGCGTGTTATCCTCAAATGCAAATGGCCACGCGTTAAAATCTTGAGTTAACCACACGTGAGATTGGATATGACTGGCAGACGAAGGCTAACATGCCAGAAATGGCCTCTCCGGTCACACATGGATTTTTACCTTCCACCTTATCAATATATAGCTCAATTTGCTATGCGACTGTCCGCGAACGTTCTAAAGTGAGCTCCTAGGCTCAGCGGAACATAAGTGTTCCTTAACCATATCGGTGAATACCACACATTCCTAGTTCACATTCCGGATCCTAACAGACAAATCATCGGGATTGTGGGTCAATTGTAGTGTTTTTTCGTCAGTGCTCATGGTTGCGGGATAGAATATCAGGTAATCAAACCCTGGGATTGGGTGTGGTTGGCAGATGACGGCTAATAAGGCAGAAATGTCATCTAGTGTCTCCATCGTCTTTGTCGGATTCAGCTTACGAATATATTTCTCCAGTCGCTATGCAAATGTCCGCGAGGTCACAGTGGAACATAAGTGTTCCTTATCCAGTTCGGGGAACAGCACAATTTCATATTTCATATTCCCGACCGCAACCGACCAAACAACGGACCCGTGGCTCAGTGGTCGATTGTTACCTCAATAACGAAAGTTTGCAGGTTCACATCTTGGGTGATCCAAACGTGGAATTGGATATGAGTGGCAGATGACGGTTAATAAGCCAGAAATTAGATCTCCAGTCTTCCTAGTCTTTGTCGCTTCCACCCTATCACATAAATATCAAGTCGTTATGCAACTGTCCGCAAGGGCTCTTAAGTTAATATCAAAGCACAGCGGAACATAAGTGTTCCTTAACCAGATCATTGAATACCACACATACTTCGTTCATATTCCCGATCACAACCGACAAAACATCGGGCCAATGGCTCAATGGTAGAATGAAATTCTCAATAACCAATAGTCACGGGTTCGACTCTCACGTGATCCACACCTGGGATTGGGTATATTAATAGAAATAATAGTTGTATTTTTTGCCGGCTTACAGGCATTATCAGACAAAATATGCAGTGGGGTTCCAGCTGGCAGTGAAAAAAACTTCTAAATATATATGTTTCTTAGTTTTTTTCGTATCTTAATGTTATTCAGGAGAAAAAACTGCTGCCTGTGGGATGATAGCAGTTCAGATCGGGGATGGGCAAACACAATTGCCCTTTTTGTCTCTGTCTTTTTTAGGAACCGGGGTTCTGCTCCATGCAAGAGTGCATCCATGGACGGTTGCTCCCTGGCTGCTGAAGAAGTCACCGGTTGCACGCTGCAAAGACGATGCCACAGCCCTCAGGGTAAGACCTGGGATCGGGCTCAGATGCCAAGCATTCCGTCGAACCGGATATCAGATTCTACCGTGTCGGCACCCAGAATTCTTGGAAGCTTTTCTGAATGCAAAAGAACTAGTAATAGTTCTCTTAAAGAAAGAATAACTTCGCATGATTTTTAAATTCTGTGATATTTTATTCTATATGGCTATGGTTTTTATCGAAAAGAACCGACGATACTTAACTGTGCGAGCTAATAGAAGAAATAAACAGACTTTGCGATGACTGCTGCTCAGAGAATGGTCAAGCTGCCTCAGGGGATTAAATTTACGACGATTCAGAAGCTTACACAGTAGATACAGTCCCATCCGTAATCACAAAAATCATAAGGGATCAATGTTAATAAGCCAACAGCCTTCTTGATACGTCAGATTACGGTACCCTAACGATAAATCTCTTTTCGTAAGGAAGTGCTGGACCGATTCTATTTTCTTCCGTTCACTAGCGCACAGAAGGCTAAATATAAATGAGCAGTATTCCAGGCCAGGCCTTACGTATATTTTATAAAGGCGGAGTCTAATATCATTAGTTTTAAAATTTCAGAGGATAAACCCGGTAGTTCTGCGTCTTTGGAGACAATCAGAGCGCAATACTCTGAAAGAGTAAGACCGTTGGAATATGATATGCCCAGCTCCTTAACAACTCCAAGCACATTTAGGTCGTGACCATCTGTGCTTATTTGAGGCTGATGGTTGTCGCCAACAACCATTACGGATCATTTTTGCCTCAAGATCGTTTTTTAATAGTTCAAGCACGGTGTCACGATCTGACGGCTTGTATCGATAGGCAACTTTTAAGTCGCCGGCATTAATAGAGGGCCTAGCATTCCAAAAAATAAGAGCAGGCGAAGCACACTACCCTGAATAACTCCACTCCTCACACGTGTGGCGTTGGAGAAAACATTAAAGATCTTAGCATGTTGTGTGCTAGGGCTCAGGTAAGAAGATAGCAAATTCAAAATTTTATCACATATACCGAAAGAGGAGAGTTTCAGGAGAAAAAGGGCATGGTCAACTCGATTAAAGGCGTAAGTGAAATCGAAATAGACCATGTGAATTGCAAAACCGTTGTCCCTAGATTGTAGAACGTGATCAAAGAAAGATAGCTGACAGGTATCATAAGACCCTGTTTTGAGGAACCCTCCTGAGCCGCACTCAGTAGGTTATTCTCGGTTAAGCGATGCATCATCTTATCTTTGACCAATGACTGCAAGATTTTCGAAGTTGCGGACAGTGTGTTAAATTGCCAAAAGTCATTTAGTGATGAAGATTAGCCATGTTTGGGGATAGGTAGAGTGTGGGATCCCTTCCACACACTGGGAAAGGTTTTACTTCCCAGAGCTAGATTAAATATCTTACACAGAATGGACGGGAAAATATCATTAGCATCTGCCTTTATACTACTGCCCGGTACGTCATCTGGTCCAGGACTATAAAATTGACGAAAACGGCGAATGGCAAACGTTACGTCCCAGAGGGTAAAAGTCATAGTTTCGAGAATCGCACCGGTCCAATCCTGGATGGTCGGATGGGGAGCGGCCAAAATTTCAATAAATGTTCTGGACAAGAAAACGTTAAAAGTATCAGCCGTCAATTCGTCCTCGACTATAGGATTGCCAACGGCGTCTCGAAAGACGGCTTGCCATTGTGCGTGAGAAACGTTTCGCGACATTTAGCGAATGGTTTTCGACATATATGACCTCATCGGTTAGCCGCTTTTCTTCGGATGGCCTCTTAGCCTGCTAAAAAACACGGCGAATCTAGATCAGAACGGAAATCTTGTTTTGCAAATGGAATCGATGAGAGAGTTAACACCAACTACGGCAAAAAGGTAAAGGAAGATAGACCTCATCCATGACATTAACTTCTTACGGGGAACAAAACGAAAAATATGTGGATCCAAAACTTCGTACAGTATACTGGTACAGGTGTTTACGTCCTGACATAGAAAGAAATCAGACCAGTCGTGGGAATAAAGATGTGTCAATAATTCTCTCGAAAGGGCTGATCGGAAAGGTTTAAAAAAACCATATTTTTGGAAAACGTTTCATTGGTTTCAAATTGTAGTGTAGAAACAACGATGGCGTGGTCTGAGCTCCCAAATGGGCCTAAAGATAACACTGTCAAAGGCAGCTAACCTCTGCAGAAGATTAGTTCAAGTATGCTTGGTCCTCGGGTAGGGAAGTCAACAACCTGAGTCCACACGCCGATATCTACGGCCTCGAGGAAGTCGTCGAAATTTATGGGGCCGGGAGTGGCCGAATTTTAGGAAGGTTGAAATCATCTGCAATTAAGGAATAAGGGCCAAAATGCCAGCGCTTGCTTAGCATAACTTCAGTTTCCTCCACCACAGTTATCGTGACGATAATTTCAAGTTCAATTATAACCAATAAGAGAGAGTTCGGAGTCGGCTACGGAAGGTGTTGCCCATGTTTCAGTTACTATATCAATATCTGGACAGTGGATGAAGACCAGAGGCTGAAGCAGCGGCATTTTATTGAGCAAGCATCTGGCATTTAGAACGAACAGTTTAAGTGGACAAGCTGGTTGTTTTTGAGGGAGAGTGGTTGAGTCATCCATTTGTTGATGGGCCACTGAAAATAGGGGGCGGCTGCTCCCACCCTGTTCTGGAAAAAATGTTGCGGGATAGCACCAGCCTGATGTGGTTAAAGGGGAGTAAAATATGGAGATGGAAATGACAGATAGCGGAACTGAGCACTACCGCTAGCTATTGGGGCTTGTCCGGGAAACCCCTTGACAGGATACTCTAAAGTATTCCTAGTAAAGTGACACCGAAGATCAGGTGAGTCTAGTAGTCCAGCAGGACCCTTCGTATTGAGAGACAACTGGGGAAACGACCGTGGAGAAAATTGGCTGCGGGGTGGAGGATGCACTGCTGCGAATGGAATAGAAGCACTATTCTTGGACGAATATGCTGACATGTTTAGTTTAGCAGCCTCGTTATGAGGTCCGGGGGGTAGCTGGAAATTCGAGGTAGTTGGGATGGGGATGCTTTGGGGAGTATAAGCGATCGTAAAGGAGTATTTTTCGTTGAGTGGCTAAATTTTTGCGATGTTCGATTGGTTAAGACTTAAGTTGGCCTTTTTGTGAGCTAAAAACCTGCATTGATTTTATCAAGAGTAACTGGTGAACTTTTAATGGGTGTGAGAATAGCAGAAGTATTGTTTTCTTGATAACAAATTAGAGAATTACTGTTGTCTTGAGATCCCACAAGAGCAATCAGTCGTTTTCCGAACAGAATTAACTGGGGATTCAGACGGTGAGGCCGTAGATAACATTGGATGCGATTTGTTCAACATGGCAACAGGAGTAGTCCTTTCTCTGTTGCTTGCCGGTATTCTAAATATTTTCAGTTTTCCCTGCACTGGAGTGAGGTCAGGGGTAACTGAGAAATGTCATTTTCGACAAAATTCTCTACTAATCTCTTTCCTAGGCAGTATAAAGTCAACTTCTATCAAAGAAAAGTTAGTGACTAATATGGGGCATTACGACTGAGTGAACGCAGCCGCTTAGCGTGCGTGACTCTGAATCCCAAGCCACACCTTTGCAGAAACCAACGCGCACCATCGATAGCAGATATATACTTTGGAATATTACGCAGCATAAAATTATGCTTGCGTTTTATCCGTTTCAGTTTCAGTTTCAGAGCTAATTACTCAAATGACTTGAATGGCCTGTTGTATAACTTTGTCGGAGGTACTAGGCATAATTCCATATTACAGGAGATCTATTATTTCGTCTGACGAAGACCAATAATTGCAGGGCGAGATGTACACACGTGAGCGACCAGAGGATCAAGAGTTTGAAGGTAAACCAAAGGCATTTTAGAAGTTATAATATTTGAAGAGGGCTGCGAAGTCTCGCAAATGCCAGATGTGTCTCCTGTTTTTAATTTATTAATCAAGGATGTAGGGGAAGCGGCAACCTTGCGTCTTTTTGCGAGTCGCCTGTGGGACATCGTAAACTACTAGACGAAATTTTGGTTAATTTTATAGAAAAAAAGGAGTTAATAATTTACAACAGTGTACTTAAAAAGGCTTAAATTGCAGCCAATTTCATACAGTAAATAGAAAACAACGAGCCTGGCAAAAGTTCAAACTACACTTGCGCAAACTGAAACTAAATCGTCCAGTTGATTAGTTGGGCTGATAAAAATAATATGGGGCAGTAAAAAGAACTTTTTAATTAGCAATTAATCTAAAGTTCACTGTTATGGGCAAGGAATACGGCAGATATCCACTCTTCGATTATGACTGGAAGGTAACGGTCAATAAGCCAGAAATCGCCTTAAAGAACTCCCTTGTTTTGTCGGTTTCAAGTTATGAACATATATTCCAGGTCACTATGCGACTGCCTGCGAGGACTGTAAAGTTAGCTCCAAGGCACAGCGTAACGTAAGTGTAACTTATCCAGATCGGTGACCACTTCTCTTTCACAATTCATATTCCCGTTCGTAAGTCTGAACAACGAGCCCATTGCTAAATTCTAGATTATAACACTCAACGGCCAAAGGTCACGTGTTCGAATATCGGGTGATACAGAGCTGGCGTTGGGTATGACAGACTGATGACCACTAATTTGCCGAAAATGGTCATTTCGGTCTGCCTTGCCTTGCCAGTTCCACATTATCGACATATGTCTTAAGGCACTATGCAGCTGCCCGCGAGGGCTCTCAATTGAGCTCCAAGGTACTGCTTAGCATGCGTTTTCCTTAACTAGATCTGTGAACACCACACTTTCATAGTTCATTTTCCCGATCGCAACAGTCAAAACAACGGGTCCATGGCTAAATGCTAGATTGTAACACTCAATGAGCAAAGGCCACGGGTTCGAATTTCAGTTTATCCACAGCTGGAATTGGGTATTACAGACTGATGACCACTTTAATGCCAAAAATGGCCATTTCAGTCTGCCTTGCCTTGCCAGTTCCACATTATCGATAAATGCCTCAAGGAGCTACGCAGCTGCCCACGATGGCTCTAATGAAAGCTTTAAGGCACTGCGGAGCATAAGTTTTCCTTAACCAGATCGGTGAAAACAACACTTTCATAGTTCATATTCCGGATCGCAAACAAAAAAAGCGGATCCGTTGCTCAATGCCAGTGTGTAACACTCAATGTCCCATGGCCGTGGGTTCGTATACGGCATGTACCACAGCTGGGATTAGGTATGACAAGCCGATGACGGCTAATAGGCCAGAAATGGCCATTTTGGTCTGCCTTGTCTTTGTCGGTTCCAAATTATCAACATATGTCTAAAGGCGCAATGCCGCTTCCCGCGAGTGCTCTCAATGGAGCTCCAAGGCACTCCGGAGCATACGTTTACCTTCACCAGATCTGTGAACTCCACATTTTCATAGTTCATATTCCCGATCGCAACCGAAAAAAGAACGGTCCCATGGCTCAATGCTACATAGCAACACTCAATGACCAAAGGTCACTTGTTCGAATATTGGGTGATCCACAGCCAGAATTGGGTATGACGGACTGATGAAGGCTAATAGGCCAGAAATGGCCATTTCGGTCTGCCTTGTCTTTGTCGGTTCCACATTATCAACAGTTGTCACAAGGCGCTATGCGGATGCCCGCGAAGGCTCTTATGGGAACTCCTAGGCCCAGCGGAGCATAAGTTTTCCTAAACGAGATCTGTGAACCCCACCTTTTCATAGTTCAGATTCCTGATCACAACCGAAAAAACAGCGGGCCCATGGCTATATGCCAACTTGTTTCACTCGATGACCGAAGGTCGCGGGTTCGAATATCGGTTGATCCACCGCTGGGATTGGCTTTGACTGGCTACTGACTATAAGTAAGCCAAATGGAGCCATTTTGGTCTGCCTTGTAGTTGAAGGCTCCATATTCTTAACATATGTCTCAAGGCACCATGCAACCAACCGCGAAAGCATTAAATTAATCTTCGAGGCACTGCGGAAAATAAGATTTCTTTCTCTAGATCTGTATAAACCACAGATCGCAGCAGACAAAACAACTGGCCCGTGGTTAAATGCCAGATTGTAATACTCAATACCCAAAGGTCATGGATAAGAATATTGAATGATCCAGAGCTAGGATTAAGTATGACAGGCTAATGACGGCTAATAGGCCAGAAATTGTCATTTTGTTCCGCCTTGTATTTGACGGTTCCAAATCATCAATATATATCTCAAAGCGCTATGCAGCTGCATGCGCGTTCCTTCAATGAAGCTCCAAAGCACTATGAAGCATGAGTTTTCGTTAACCAGTTCCGAGAACACCACACATTTATAGTTCATATTCCCGACCGCGACCCACAAAACAACGGGCCCGTCGCTGAATGCTAGATTTTTACACTCAATGATCAATGGTAGTGGGTTCAAATCACGGGTGATCCAATTCTGAGATTGGTTATGACTGGCTAATGACGGCTAAAAATTCTAAAACGGCCTTTCCGGTCTCCCTTAACGTTTTCGGTTTTAGTTTGGCAAAATGCGTCCCAAGTCATTGTGCGATTGCGCTTGAGGGCTCTAAAGTAAGCTCAAAATCACAGCGGAAAATATGTGTCCCTTAACCAGTTCGGTAAACACCATACTTTCATAGTTTATATTCCTAACCACAACCAACGAGACAGGGGCCCCATTGCTAAATCCTAGACTGTTATTCTTAATTAACTAACCGCGTGGCTTTGAATCTTGTGTGATGTATACCTATTATTTGTTATGACTGGCTGATAATGGCCAATAAGCCAGAAATGGCAACTCCGGTCTTCCTTGTTTTTTTTATCGTTCCACGTTATCAAAAAATATATATATATATATATATATGATAGTGTGTGGCTCACCTATCTGCTTAAGGAGCATTTATGTTCCGTTGTGCCCTGGAACTCAGACTAGAGTACTCACAGGCATTCGCATAGCGACGTGTAGCATATGTTTATAATATGGAACCTACAACGACAAGGTAGACCGGAATGGCCATTTCTGGCTTATTAGCCGTCATCAGCCAGTCATACCCGATCCCAAGTGTGGAAGACCTGGGATTCGAACCCGCGACCTTTGGTATTTGAGTCGAACGCTCTAACATTGAGCCACGGGCTCGTTGCTTTGTCGGTTGCGATCGGGAATATGATGATAGTGTGTGGCTCACCGATCTGCTTAAGGAACATTTATGTTCCGTTGTGCCCTGGAACTCAGCCTAGAGTACTCACAGGCAGTCGCATAGCGACGTGTAGCATATGTTTATAATATGGAACCTACAACGACAAGGTAGACCGGAATGGCCATTTCTGGCTTATTAGCCGTCATCAGCCAGTCATACCCAATCCCAAGTGTGACAGACCTGGGATTCGAACCCGCGACCTTTGGTATTTGAGTCGAACGCTCTACCATTGAGCCACGGGCTCGTTGCTTTGTCGGTTGCGATCGGGAATATTATGATAGTGTGTGGCTCACCGATCTGCTTAAGGAACATTTATGTTCCGTTGTGCCCGTGGCTCAATGGTAGAGCGTTCGACTCAAATACATATATATATACATATATATATATATATATATATATATATATATATATATATATATATATATATATATATATATATATATATATATACATATATATACATATACATATATAAATATATATATATATAATGAACGATTTCGTTGTCTTTACTCCCATCTGTGCCTATCTATGACAATGGCAAATGCAGGCAACCTCTGCAGAAGATTGGATAAAATATGATTTATTCTCGTATATTGAAGTTGACAATCTGATTTCACATACAAACTACAGGTGGACTAAAATCATCTGCAATCAAGCAGCACGTAAAATTTAAGTCTGCCATGGCATGAAATTTCTGTGATAGACAAAGATCGTAATCCTTACTGGCATTGGGTGGGCGATAGGCACAACCGACGAGTAAAAAGGTCTTATTTTTAGGTCATTCGAAGTCAATAACTCTCTTCTACCACGGTAAATTGCAAATGGTCTAAGGGCTGAAATTTTAGTGCTTACTCAACAAATATGCAGCTTTCGCCACCACAGCTGTTGCAATGATCATTGCTAGTATAATTATTACCTAAAATAGTGAGTTCGGAGTCGGCTTGAGAAGGTGTTGCCCATGTTTTAGTTGCTATAACAATATCTGAACAGTCGATGAAGACCAGAGTCCGAAGCAGGGGCATTTTATTGACAAAGGATTCGGCATTTACAACGAACAGTTTAAGGGGGAAAGCTGGTTATTTTTGATAGAGGGCAGATAAGTCATCCAGTGCTTGACGGGCCACTGAAGATAGGGAGAGGGTGCTCCCGCCTAGTTTGGGAAGAAAGTTTGTGGCATAGCAAGCGCCCAATGTGGGTAAAGAGGAGTACAATATGGAGTGGGAAATGACGGACAGGAGAGCTGAGCTACTGGGGCTTGTCTGGGAAACCCATGGGTAGGAAACTGCAAAGTATTCCTTCGAAAGTGACAGAGAGAGTCAGGTGAGACCAGTTGTCCAGCAGGACCTTTCGTCTTAGGAGACAACTGGAAACGTACTGCGGGGTTGGAGCGCACTGCTGCTAACAGAACAGAAGTGCCATTTCTAGACGAGAATGTTGACATATGTTGATTAGTAGCCTCGATAAAGGGTCATAACGGTCGTTGTAACTTCGAGGTACTTTGGTTGGGGTTGTTTTGGGGAGCGACAGGTGATTGTAAAGGAGTATGCTTCGTGCAGAATCTAGATTTTTTCGATTTTCGGGTGTTTGTGAATTAAGTCGAACCTGTCTTTGAGCTAAGGATCTGCGTTGGTTTACCAGGAAATACTCGTGGACTTGGTATGAGTGCGGGAATAAGAGAACTACTGTTCTCTTGAGATCCCCGAGTTCAATCATTGCCATTTTCAGTACAAGGTACTCAGACGGCGAGGTCGTAAATGACATTGGACGTGACTTGTTCAATATGACAACAGGAGTAGCCATTTCTTTGTTGCTTGTCGACAGTTTAGAATTGTTCGATTTCCTCCACATTGCGGTGAGGTTAACCGAATTCTCCACTAATCTCCTTCCTTGGCAGTATGAAGTCGACCTCTATCAAGGAAATGAGAGTGAAAAATATTGCAGCATAACGACTGAGCGAGTGCAATCGCTTATCGTGTGGGACTCTGAATCCCAATCCACAGTTGTTATCTTCTGCCGAACAAGTTTGAAAATTCTCCACGTCTATATCCTGTGAAATCCGATCTGACTTATTTGCGCGTCGTTCCCTTCATTCTCTGTTTTTTTCCCTGACCACTTGAGCTGAACTTATTTTTTTCCTTTTCATCGACTTTAACCTTGAAACTTTGGGTCACCCGTATTGTTGCATTGTTCCTACGAACACACGTTGTTTATTGTTGCCTACAGTCAGGCGTTATATTTGGCCTGACTGTATCTGGTTTATTCTTCATTATTTTCTTTATTCATAGTACGGTACTTGACCCAATTATAGTTTGCTTTTCGAGTTTACATACGCGTTACTCTGGGATACCGAATCGTCGATAACAGTAGTCAACGATTTTACTACGTATTGGCTGGACTGAAAAATTTACTGCTCACGCGTTCCAAGGGACAAATACCTTCGGATCAAATTTTCAAAAAAGATGAATCGGACAAACTGTGTCAAGGAGAAACCAAAACCTCTGATATTCCTGTCGGCTCATGTAAGTTAAGTTCTGGTAGTTTTTCTGTCGTTGAAATAATGCAGCTTTAAAGGCTTTCTTAATTGCTCAGCAGAATGAGAAACGTGTTAGGTGGGAAGTGAAGCACAAACGTGGGATTCTTGATGCTGAGCGTAAAACGGAACTCGCTAGAATTGATGCTAAGGCCGAGACTGCCGTGGATTTCGGAAACCATGCTGATGATGTGAAATCCTTAGAGCGGACCACGTGCGTAACAAAATACTTAAAGGAATAAACAGTGAAAGATGAAGCTTTGGAAGGCAGTGGTCGATGGATACAAAACTGTGGGGGAGGCGCCTTGACCGAAAACGATGACACCATTGATGGCTAGTTTAGAAATGCCTAAATTTTAGTTGTGCTCTTTTTATGGACATCCTGCATACTATTAGAATTTTGTCCAAAAGTTTGAGCTGTATGTCGGGAGCAGGGTGAGAGATCTCGGACCAAGACTCCTGTACTAAACTTTCTATTATATAGCAGATACAAAAGCGGCGATTAAAGTATTTGTCATCTTTCCCTCCTGGGTGGCATGCAAGAGAGCAGGAGAGATGCTTGACGACTTGTTTGGCTAACCGCATATTGTTGCACGATCCCTTCTCAAGAGAATGTTTAATCAGGCACGACAAACTACACCTACGGCAAATTTATTTTCCGACTTGTGCATTAAAATGAAGGGTTGTGGTATTGCACCCATGCAACTGAATTATGCGTCTGATTTGCATTCTCTGAGTGTTTTAAAGCGAATAGTGCGTTTGCTACCTTACACAATGCAAAACCAATGGAATGAAGTAACCGACCGTATATCTACAGGGTGTAGGGACCCCGCTGTGACGATCTCATGGAGTTCGTTGAAATGCATTCCTGAATAGCAATAAGTCGTTTGGGACAGCTGGCAAGTGATTGTGAGGCATGTGATTGCCAAAAATCCCTCAAATAATACCATGCAACGCCAAAGGCGCGAAGGACCTTCCACTTTCTTAGCCTTTTCTGGTGTCAAGTTAGGCCCTCAACCTTGTTTTATACACTCACATACACACGAAGTGGTAATTTGCCCACGTTTACTCCCCATGAACGTTGCGGATAAATGGAATTGTAGACGAGAAAACAAGGCCTGTTTTGTCTTCCTTGATTATACGCATTTTGCCGAAGTGTGTTGGGGCAGAGAAGGTTTTGGTCAGTTCGGCTACACAAAATTTCCTCATACGCTTTTGCATACAGTGTTGTAGGAGAACAATCAACGGATATTTGGAGATGAATTAATGTGTGCCCTGCGTATAATTAAGTATGTACCATCACAACTGGGGGTTATTCCCATCAAGTTGGTAGCACCAGCTGGAATTGTCAAAACTTATGCATTTTTGGACAGTAAATCGGATTTGAAGCTAATTAAACGAGAGCAACTAGTCGAAAATTGAGTCTTCATAAAGCTAACGGCATTTACAATAAACAACTTAAGTAGCTCTATAGAACGTAACTCAGAAGTCAGCGGTCTAAGAGTGCTACCCATGAATGAAACTGAGTCAAGTCAAGTCAAGTTTATTAAGGGAAAGATAGGCAAACGCCTTTGAACTCCCTCTTGGTTACAGTATGGCTAAAAAGCCTCTGGTACATCATGAAAATGTAAAAAAGTTGGTTTACATAATAGCGTGTGGAAAATAAGCAGCTGTTGGCTCATCGAAAAGAGTAAACATAAATGTGTACTCGCATATTACGAGTAGCATGAGTACATGATATTGTTGGTGACGAGATTCTCGTGAGTGAGGCATATGCGACGAGTTTGAGCTAATAAAAATGCTATAAAAATGGTACTGTAATATAGAAAGTAGTATTGTCATATAAGAGTGTTATTCAACTGGGACGTGACTAAGAAGATCTGGGGATATTATAGTGGGCACTGCTATACTGGTCAAGGTTTTTCTTAAAAAGCTCAACGGAAGTAGCCAGTTCAACATCCAGAGGCAGAGCATTCCAAGCGTCGACCGCTCTCTTGGAGAAGAAGAACTTTCGTGTATCCAGTCTGGCCCCAGTTACACGTAGTTTGAGTGGATGCCCTCTCAAGTTCGTGGTTGTTGCTAACTGGAAGAAGTCTCCAGTTGACATCGAAAGGGCTTTAGTGGTTGAGGACTTCGCACTGCGTGCGGAACCGTAGATTAAGAAAGTAACATCTTCGTGGCCACAACTGACCGGCACAATGTTCGACGAGCTCAATGATTGCGAGATTGGCCTATTCATTGAAAATGATAATACGCAAGCTCATTAGGTACTTGACCAACGTCTGGGGGGGCAAAAGGGAACCATTCGCTTTGAAAAAATTGCTTGGCTGGAGGCTGTTAGGATTTTCACGTGACAGACTGAAAACAGAACGCTATCTGTCACTGCACTGTCAACTGAGAAAAAGATGCAACCAAAGTGCAACTAATTTATCCATCTGCTTATTTGAGCCAACACAAATAATGAGAAACAGTTAAAAGAACTTTTTTAACTGAAAATTAATAGAAAATTCCCTGTTATGGCCAGGAAGTATGGTAAAAAGCAACGCTTCACTCTGGGCCCATTTGTTTTGTGAGGGCGTTTGCTTACTTAAGGCTGATGATCTTCGAAAACAACCATAATGGAGCATTTATACTAAGAAAGGGAACGGCGCCAAATGCATCACCACAGGACAGATGCTTGAAGATCGCTTATAATAGTTCAGCACGATTTTGTTGTCTATCGGTCTGTATCGATAGGCAACTTTCAAATCATCAGCGTACATAAGAGGCCTGCCCTTCTGAAATAAATCTGGCAAAATAAGGGCAATTATTACAGGTATGATTTTAGAGATAACATTAGAGATTAAACCACGTTGTGTGCGAGAGCCCTGGTACAATATTTAATTCCTAAATTTACGACATATGCCGAAGGATATCATGTTCAAGACGGTCAAAAGCCTTAATAAAATTGAAATAGGCTGTGTCAAGGGTAAAACCATTGTCTCTAGTTTGTAGAATACGATCAAAGGAAGAGAGCTGAGAGGTGTTATGAGGCTTTGTTTGCGGAACCAATGCTGAGCCGCACTCACTAGGTTATTTCCAGTTAGGTGATACTTAATCGTATCTTTAATTTGGGTCTCCAAGACTTTTGAATCCGCGGGTTGTGTTTTAATTCTTTTAAAGTCATCAAATGATGTATAATGGCCGTGCTTAGGGATTCATAGAATGCGCGATTCCTTCCATAAACTGGGAAATGTCTCATTTTTCGGATGACAGAAAAATTACATTTGCATCCACCTTGAAAATGCTCACTGGGGGGCCATCTGATCCAGGACCGTGAGATTGACGAAAACGTGGAATGGCTACGGTTACGCCCAGAAGGCTAAAGTTGTAGTTTCGAGAAAGGCAATGGTCAAAACCCCGATGACCTGAAGTGGAGCGTTTGAAATTTCAACAAAAGTCCTGGACAAGAAAGCATTGAATCTATCAGCCGTCAACTTGGGATCAGGTATGGGAGTTCCACGGGTGTCTAGAAGGATGGAATTCCACGTTTTTCTGCGGGGGGCAAGTTTCGCGATCTTTAATGACGATTTTTGGCAAATCTAACATCATAGGTTAGCTGTTTATCTTCAGATAGCCTCTCAGACCGATAAATATGTGGATCAAACCTTCGTATAGTTTAGCTATACGAATAATAACATGCACACATAAAAAGAAATCAAACTTATCGTGGAAAAAAAAATATGTCAATAATTCTGTCAAACGGGCTGGTCGGAAAACAAAGGAAAAGCTTCATATTTTGGAAAAACATTTCATAAAATTTGAGTTCTAGTGTAAAAACAACTATGTTGCATTCCGCACTCCTGAATGGACCTACGCATAGCCCTGACATGATCATGTAACCTCTTCAGAAAATAGGATGATGTATGCTCGTCCCTCGGGTGGGAAAGTCGACAACCTTTTTGAATAAACCTTTAGTGAGGTAACCTCTGCACTTATCATTGTCTCTCATGCTCCGTACGGTTGTATTCCACGCTCGCCTGGATCAGCTGAAATTCTATTTACCGTATAAATGGTTCTTTAAAAATCATCTACCAATTGGCATTATTTCTGCGATCAAACGGTGATTATTCAGAGGATACTTGAGTTAATTAAAAATAATCAAGCGTATTTTACTTTACAAGTCATAGGAAACAGTAAAATGACCTCGCGGTAAGGTTGAAAAGTTGTTTCATGGGCGTTAACGGGCTCATAACAAGTGTCTACGAGCGTTTATGAAACTCAAATCGACTTGAAATCAGCAGAGTCATACAGGATCGAGGCCTCTGATTGTATAGTGTTCTCAATAAGTCCAATTCTCATGTGCATGGATTAAAATTCCTTTGGCACAGAGATGTTGGTCGGGTTTAATTGCTTTCCGCTCACCAGCGCACAAGGTGCTGCTCGAAAGTGGGACAATATTTCAGTTAAGGTTAAGCATGTGCTTTGTGGAGACAGGTCCTCGTTTCATTTGTTTTTAATTTCTAGCAATTAATTTGACATTTAATACACTTCAATTTCCCCTACATAAGAAAAAGTTTTTCAACTTTCTGTTCCCTATTCAACTCCCGAAGAGAAATGTTCAACATGAGTAAATGTGGGAATAATAAGGTCAACAGTACGGGTTGGTGAGATGCAAGTGACCGGCAATCGATAGGCTCTCCACTACGTGTACAGTATTTTCTGAACAAATGAGATTGAATCCTGAATTCTAATATCTCACTGGTGCTTTAAGGTAACACCTCAGGAGGGAGCTCTTTACCTGCGCCAACTAAGTATGCGAGAAGGCCTTCTGTCGGATGCCTGTATGCATCCAATTCATCCGCAGCGTAACAGTTCGGTCATCGCAACCGAGGATGTCCAGTTCGTGGATTATTTTAAAGTGCTCGAAGCTTTACACAGCAGTGATGATGCTCTCAACCACCTAACCCACCATCGCTCAGTGGAAACACAGATTCAGGACAAGCGGATATGGGATAGGGTGCAGAGACTGGCGGAACTACGATTGTCACATCCAACTTGGCGTCCGCAAAATGAACAAGGTCCGTACAGGAAAGAAGGCGGCGGCTCAGAACTCATTTATGTTAGACTGTCATAGGAGTCCAAGGAAGATTCGCTGTCTCCTCAAACACCCTCCCGGTTAGACCGAGGTACTCAGTCAGTTAACAGACTTCTAGCGTCTTGATTGATTCAAGCGCATCGGATGCGTTTGAAGGGTTGTGGATATGGATTTTCCAGAGTCAAACGCACTCCCTATTCCCTCTCTGAGACATCAGTTTACTGCCCGAACCTGTCAGCCATTGGTGCTTGGATCGGATAAATTAGCTGATAGAGCTGAAGCAGCCTGTCTACACGTGTCTCATACGATATATTCACCATGCTCTGCACCATTTTAGATAAAAGATGTAATTTTTCACTTACGTGAAGGGTACGTGTTCTGTACGTGTGGCTGACTGGTGGTCTAAGAGTCAGGCTGTGATGGCTCCTTTTTAACGTGACCTCTAGCTATCTCACACGTGTGAGATGTAAGCCATTTAACCCCCAGTTGTGTGAAATCCTGGTGTTTGTGTTTGGGGAGTCAGGTCGTGTACGTAGTACACGTAGACGAGGTCACTAGCAGCTGCGCCCATTTCCACATCAGACAACTGATCGGCTTGGACAGTGGTCTGTTTGTGGGGGTGGGGGATAGAGTGAGGTCGGCTGTTCAGCGCATTTTCCTTACAATAAACAATCTGACACGCTTGAAAATATCACGGTGCGCTAAACGCCGTGGCTTAGAATGTTGCCATCTGACGGCATAACTCGAACCACGTGGTCAGCCTAATGTGTGTTCTATGTGGACTGGTGAACTGAGAGTCAGGCTGCAATGGCTCCTTCTTAATGTGGCCTTTATGGCACTCCCACTCCGTGGGATCCGAGCCAAGGGTGGTGGTATGCCAAGGGGCGGCTCCGGGTGCGCCAGCCACCTGCGCTCTCTCCCATCTCCGGTCTTCTTGACTTTTTCATGACACTGGGCTCAGGTGTTGGAGGTGGAGAGAGAGCCGTAGACGTAGCGCATGCCTATTATCGCTTTAAACTAAATCACGCACAAGTCACCTTCCCTGCACCACCCTTCCGCGGAGCATACGGTGGACAGCGTCGGACTACGATGGTCGAACTGCCATGTAGTTAGTGATGGGAGCGCTTACATGTAGTACAAGAGTCTTCCTGAATTCTGATGTAGGAAAACTTTGCGTTGTCAACCATGCTGCTCTGACGATTGGTGACTCTAAAAGTACGCCACTCCTCTTTAAAATCTTTGATATTGTCAAGTGATGACCATGCACAAGCTTTCCACCAGAAGTTCAGCCTATTTCGGCACCTGCCTTCAACTCACTTATCGCCAAACAGATGGTCAAAGTACTGATGAATATGCATGGCATTACCAAGCAAATATTTGTCGCACTCTCAAATCTGTCAGTTTCTCCTGGGTCTCACATCTCACATCTGAATTATGAGCTTACGGATTTTGCTTAACAGTTAACCTCTTTGTTTCGGAGCCCGTTGAGATCATCTGCTCGGCCTGTCCAGCCTACTTCATCTCGACTTAACTTCACCACCACATACTTGTTTCACACCACCTTTGTTGTTTAAGACCACCGCTGCATCTCTCCAAGGTCCTTCTCTGGGCAGAGAAAACGGGCAAACGGGTCAGCCCGAAGGTAAATGCGATCAATTTCACTGGCCTCTCTAGCCCTGGTTGGGCTTTTTAAGTCTGTGACATCCGGAGTGGCAGATATTTTTGGTTGATATTGGTGCTCAAATGTGTTTCGTTCCATCCATCACACGCGACCGTCAGCGCCTTAGCCCTTGCCTCTTCCTTTAGGCAGTCAATACCTCATCAGTTGCCCCCTCCGGGATCTGCTACCTCTCCCTGGACATCGACCTCCGAGGTATCTCCCCTTGGATCTTTGTCGTTGCTGACGTGTCCTGTGTGATTCTTGGGGCAGACGTTTTCACCGCAATTGATCTTATGGTCGACCGCAGTTACCCCCATTTACTCGAACACGCCACGAAGCTGTCCATTCGGGGTATCCCTTCTTTCGAGGTTTTCCCGCCAACTTGGGTTCTGAGCCCGACATTCCATTTCGGCAGCTACTTGCCAAATACACTGGCCTCACCCGTCCCAACTTCGGTGTCTCTATTCCACCGCCCGACGTTGTTCACCATATCCGTACCACTGGCTCTCGTGTGTTTTCTCGGCTCTGACGTCTCGTGCCCGCATGCCTGGCTGTTGCCAACAACGACCTCAAGTACATGTTGCAAGTTGGCACCATCCGTTAATCTAAAGGTTCTTGGGCCACACCCCTTCACATAGTTGGCAAGGACGAAGCCAGTGACAAGTGCCCATGCGGCGACTGCAAGTCCTTAAACCATGCCAACCTCCAGGACCGCTACCGTGTTCCGCATCTGCAGGATTTTGCCAGTGCCTTTATCAGCAAGCCCATGTTTTGAAAAATAGACCAAGTCCGTGCCTCCCACATGATCTGCAGATGATCTAGCGGCTTTTGATAAGTTTAAGCTTGCACTTGACGATACCACTCTTCTGACCGACTCTGCCCCGATGCTTCAATCTCCTTAGTGATTGATGCTTTCAGTGTTGACATCGGCTTGGTTGTTCAGTAGCAAATTGTAGGTCTGGCCCAAACGTAAATGTTTTCTCAGGTATGTTATCATCTGCCAAATCGCGCTACAGCACAGTTGGACGATAGCTCCTTGTCGTTTTGTGAATAAATATCTTTATTTTAAGCGCCCAGAGGGCACTTTCAAAACAAACTTAGCGCTGAGGAAAAATAAAAACAACGTAGACGAGGATGGTCTGTGTGAGTGGCCAGATATACAGCAGAATCAATGAGTAGTGATAATTGATAGTAAATACAGTTTTTTTAAATCCGCAGTAAAGTGGTCCTTTTAGAAAATAAATGATGAGCGCAGAACGAAGCAGTGAAAGAAAAATACCTACTGCAGTGAAAGTGGGGCAAGAGTTTAGCAAGTCCTTACTTTAAAAAAAGGTACAGAAAAAAAACTACTTCGCAAAGGGATATGGAGGACCAGAGTAGTTTGCTTCCAAGGGTAGGATGAAATTAGAAAGGTGCTCTAGTACTTGAGTACGAAGATGTCAAGTTAGTGCACGCAGCGGGTGCTAGTTTGCATGATAACCTTTTCTCAGGGTAATCGGGAGAGCTGCTCGGAAAAGAGGAGGAAAATAAAAGGTGAGTAAGATAAATGCGCTGTTTTCGCTGAAAAGAAGATAGCTTATTTGACGACGTAATATCGAATATACCAAAATCGGAAGCGCTTAGAACTGGAGTACACGGAAGGCGTGTAATCAGTGAAGAAGTACGTATTTTGTGCGGGCTACAAAGACAGTAAAGGCTGCAAACTGAGGACGTTTGAATTATTATTAAGGCGATAGATGAGCCACAAGTTAGCTTCCAATCTCGTAAGCCATATAAATTTCAGATTATTTAGGTGATATATATTTGAATGGAAAATATTTGGAAGTGTTTAATATAAGTATTTCCTAATAAAATACATTTAAACTTTTCCAGTCATATAACTGCTAGACTAACTCGTAAAAGCAAAGAATCTGCATAAATATACAAGAATGGAACGTACAGGCATTCAATAAACTCTTCGTTTAAGTTGACGAAGGTAGAAATTATAAGAAATAAAGCCACAAATCTATGCAGCTTTGATCGTGATTCTATCGGCGTGAGGCGAAAGATCTAAATTATTGGTGTACTTTAAACCTTATTCCTTTATGGTGGAACATTCAATCGTAGGGGTGCCTTGAAAAATACCTGGTTGTGTTAGCCTTTCAAGCCTAAATCACATGTATTGACACTTAGAAGGTAGGAAATTCCATTTGCCACGTTGAGCTCCACGCGGAATGAGCAGGACAGTCTGTATGGATATGCTTTAAGCATCGTTCGACTGTAGTTTTAGGAATGGAATACACACATTTGAGATCGTCAGCATAAATAAAAGTTTGAAAGTGTTTACCTAGCGATGAGATATATTTAATCAAAATCAAAAGAGGTCCTAGCATGGCACCCTGGAGGACACCGCTCACAATAGGTGGTCACTGCTGGAAATGAGGACCCCACTAAGACCTTTCTGTCAGACTTCACAGGTAAGATCTAATTAAATCAATAAGAGGACAACGTAGTTCTAGGGTTTCCCGTTTAACTGTGAGTCATCTACTAGACACTTCATCCAATGCTTTTTGAGATCGAAATAGATACCGACCACAGATAGATGATCATTTCGAAGAGACGTTGATAGATTTAGGAAAGAGGTGTGGCATGCGTCACAAGAGCGATTGGGTAAGAAGCGTGATGGGAATAGCTAATAATTCGACTGGTTATGCAAAGGTCTGTGAATGTTATGGCAATTGGTTTTTTAAACGGTTTAGCAAGAGAGGGAGCTTAATGAACAACGCGATAATTTTTAACATCGAAACAAGAGCCAGATTTCAAAACTAGTATAATAATAGAAGTTTTCCAATAATCAGGACAAAATCCCCCTCGAAGAATCCTGAGAAGAATTTGACCAGCAAAGGGTAAAAATCTCTTAACTGCTTAAAGAATGAGTTTGGAATATTGCCATTTCCGACTGAATGAATGTGAAGTTCTAAGTCGGCTTATCTGTTTCTGAATATGCATAATGATCATATTAATGGTAGTGGTTAACACATGAGATGATAGAGGAATTTAAGGGATGGGATTGGTTTCAAAGGTAAAATCGTTGGTGAATAAGGAATTTAATTGTTCTGCTTGGTCCAAATCGTCTGTAATTAAATTACTGCGGCAATCAAGTAAATTTGGCATGATTTTGTGAGATTTGGTGGACAAACGGAGACGGCAGATTTGAACATGATATGAAAGATTTGAATAGCTAATCACTAGAGACTCCCTGCGCCTATGTCGCTCAAAACTCATTTTTGACCCTTATTCAAATATTTGTGCGGTGCCTAAGTGGACAGATAATGAACTTGGGGACAAATTCTGAAGCGGATTTCGTAATTTTTAGTCAGTTTTGAAAAGTTTTGGGACGGCGGAAAAAGCAGCGTTCGATTTAAACATCTTTCGCAGAATGAAATCAAGGAGCGCTGCTGTTAGGCCTTGCAATATATCGTGGAGGAAACTTGAATCGTTGTTGGAAAAACTTATCGGCCAACCTAGAGCGCTTGTAAAATTATTTGCTTATTCTTTGTTTAAGTGAGCAAATTCTAAGTAGGTACCTTTTACCTCTGGAAACTAGAAAACCACAAGGAATTAATGTGAGATCACTTGTGAAAATTTTTGATAAAAATTCATAAATAAAGGGTGGTCACTATTTTTAAAAAAACTACATTAAATAAACTATTCTTTCTGGTCTCTAGCTGACCAATTGTGTCATGCGTGAAAATTGAATATTTTCCAACATCTTCTGTGGGTGACAGCCATGGATCGAGATCGAGAAAAAGATCGAGAAAAGATGAAATGGTCTTAAACTAAGATTTTGAGGAATGCTAGTATTATTTGGGGAAGACTTAGACATCAAAATGGAGAGGCAGTTTTGAAGAATGGGAAGGGAATTTTTCTGAGATACCTGTCAACCCCGATCCATGCGCGGAAATTCCGACAACATTGTGGGTAGAATGGAGGGAAATGTGTGTCATTTTTAACCCAATAGACTAAAGGATTGCTAGTAATTCTTTTTAAATTTTCCATGGCTATCACGCAGACCTCGAGGATGTTTGGTATAGTCTCCACAACGGTTCACCAGGTTTGCTGATTTTATCCGAACGTCTCTGAAAACCCACAGACATTAATTGAATCAAATTATTGAATCAATTAATTGATCCCTTCATCCAGTTGCCTTCGATGCCCTCGTTGTTTGACCGGTAAAGTTACCCGAATCGAGCACCCTGCCAGAAATCTTGGCTTGGCCTACACAGCCTGTTTGTCCAATCCAGTCTCTAACGGCTCGTCAGTGTTTCTGATGACTTTTTTCGACGAGGACAGTTCTCCAAATCGAGCACCCTGCCGGAAATCTTGGCTTGGCGTACCCAGCCTACCAGTCAAATCCAGTCTCTAACGGCACGTCAGGGTTTCTGACGAGTATCTGCAAAAAAGGCTGAGTCGTTTATTATCTGTATTCTGTATAACTGATTGTGAAATTTATATCGAGTAACTCGTTATAACAAATAATGTCAACAACTTCCACTAGCAGACGTAGTTAATAAAGGTTCGAGGGCTTTCATTAATTTGCAAAAAGGCGGAGTAGATCATTTATATACTGCTTGTGTAAAACCGAATGTAGTGTAACTTAAACCTAGCCACTCGTTAATTCGTAAGCCACCACACAAGAATTCCAAAAGTCATGCCGTTAGCCGGGATTGAGACCGCGAACACGAGTGCTATGGCCACGCTCGCTAACCACTCGATCACCTTGATCACGGCGGCAGACGCTCTCACTAATTAATATTAACGATATTGATGGTAATGCGATATGCGGTTGCTCTCAGAAGCTGTTCATGAAGCTAAACCAGATCAAGGAAGAGATAAGACAAATAAAAACTTGTTAAATGGCAACTCTTATGCAGTAGATGATACTTACTAGAAGAAAAATATTGATACTTGCACAAAGGACAACCCAACAACTTCGGCAACTGCTACTTCGGAACAATAAGTAGCAATCGCGCAGGACAAAAACAGTTCGCCTTAAACAAAAAGGCCTTCAAAACCGTAAAGCTGACATCAAGAAGGAAAAATTTAATGGACAATCGACTTTGAGAGATGCCTCACAAAAACTCGAACAAGGGTCTTCGACCATTGCCTCGTCCATCACCAGATATACTGCGATTCACGCACCAAGCACAAGCAGCGGTATTAATTTCCCAACCGGAAATACCGCCTGCGATTCAAAATCGTCGTAGCCGTGGATTTCGCCGTTAGCAAAAAAACCGAAGCAAAGCCAACATAAAGCCGAGCAACATCCACTCCATCATCACCAATGTGTAGCGTGAAAGCATCCCACCAGATAGTGGACGACAGCATCGTATGTACAAACAATGCCACTGATAGGAAAAAAAGGCTTCATAATACAGGGACTACCTGAATAAATTCCCGTAGACTGATATTCCGAATACATGAACCACTTTCATGAAATTCTGAACAAAATGCTGGAACACAATACGTCAATGGAATTGGAAAAAGCCTTCCGCCTTGGAAAACGGCCCGAAAGCCTATCTGAATCAACACGTCCTAGACTTCTAAAAGTCATCTTGACCCGTAACCAGGAAGTCAGGTTCATTCTGTCTAGGCGCATTAAGTTAAAAAAACTCTCACCCTGGAGTGTTTTTAACAGGACTTCTCACCTGCGGAAGGGAAAAAACCTCGTCAACTTGTCACCGAACTGAGACAGTGGCTCAGCGAACGGGAACAAAATATGGTTATTTAGCAACAACCAAGTGATCCATCATCCATTGTTCTCCCCCTGGAGTGGCCCATTCCGGATGACCATGAAGTCGACCCAGTAAAGAGGGGACTCGTACCCGACCGTAAGCACTTCCCAGACAAACCGAAAACTAACCTTCATGTACACCCATGCACAGAGATTGTTATCAAAGCTCGACGAGCTTAAGATTCATTTCTGTGAACTACCACCTGATGTAATTTCCCTAAAAGAAACCTGGTTCTTCCCACACGTGGACAACCGGGAGGTAACTATGCCTGGCCACCAACGTTTTAGAAAAGACAGGAAAGGGCGTCATGGAGGAGGCGTACTCATATATGTGAAAAGGGAACTTACAGTTCAAGACCAAAAAGATAAACTGGCGTCTACTTCCGAGGTGACATGGCTGTCCATAAAAGCGTCAGGTTCATCAAGTCCAGATTTCCTGACACTCTATCGTCCACCGAGAAGAGACCCCGTAGTCAATGCTTTCCTGCTAGAAGAGCTCTAAACGATTGCTACACGGTCGGATATCCTGATCATGGGTGACTTTAATGCGCCTCATACCGACTGGACCTCGGCCTATGCAAATAGCACTGATCTTGCCTTCGACGGTTGCCTTCTAAACACGACGCGTAAGCTACTTCTCACTCAGCATGTCACTTTTCCAACAACGGTGTGCGAAGGACAAAAGGCTAATCGTCTAGACCTCGTTCTCACGAAGTTGCAGGACAGCATCGACGGAGTGTCATGTCTACCACCGCTAGGTAAAAGTAACAAAACTGTACTACGATGGCAATACTCGTTATTTTCATCATCAGAAAGACCCACAACATTTAGAAGGAATATATGGAGAGGCGATTTCGATGGAATGAGGACCAAACTCACGCGAATCAATGGCAAACTTTTTTCATTGGAAACAGAACTGCGGACTGGGGAATGTTCCGGAACAAACTGCACAGGCTCACGAAATATCAACAGAACGGAATGGTTTACGCAGGCCTTAAAAATCGAAGTTAACATAAAGCGGAGATCGTGGAAAAAAATCGCTTAGAGACGGAACTCTAAATGCGTACAAAATTCAGAGAAATCGGGTCAAGGGTCTTTTTGTTAGAATAAGACGGGATTTCAAATCGGACATGCTAAACCGGGCCCATCGTGCACCCAAAACACTTCTAAGGTACTTTTATTCTTTTGGATAAGCGCCGACTCGTGCGACCAATATAACCTGCTCCACAGGAGCAAGTAAATGAGTAAATGCACATGGAGGTGGTCTGAGTCGGCAACCTATCCTTGCCTTCGCCTCGTAAAAGAGGGTTGGTTGAGAACACTATCTGAAGTTTCGCTGCTGGGAACGTTTGTGTAACGGCTTGGTTAAGGCGTCTTTTCAGTAGTTCACTAGCCGAATCCCCTTGAAAGGGCACTTTGAGGAATAGAGTTTTCTTTTCCACAGTATCCTTGGCAGGTTTCACTGGTCTAGCGACAAGATGCTTTGTAATAAAACCGATCTGGGTATCCATTCTCTCGAAGTAGGTTCTGGATCTTCCCAAGCTCCTCCTCGATACTATCTGCCGTGCAAATTTTTCTGGCCCTTTGCGCTAAGCAACGGACTAGATTACGTTTCTGTTGGAGAAGTATGAAACTGCTAAAGTTCATATATTGCCCAGACCAGGTTTTCTTTCGATAAACACTCCTTCGGATGCTACCGTCAGGTCTTCTGCTTAGAAGGACGTCTAAGAAAGGGAGTGAACCTGCTCTTTCCATCTCCACCGTGAATTTGATTGACGGATGTGCTTGGTTTACAGTGTATAAGAGCTCGTCTACATTTGTTTCTTCTGTGACAATTGCAAAGATGTCGTCGACGTATCGACCGTAGTATCTAAGCTTATTGATCTGTCCGCTTAACTGAAATTTCTCCAACTTGCCCATAAATACATCGGCTAGGAGAGAGGTGCAAGTGGCGAACCCATAGCAACACCGTCTATTTGTCTGTATAGTTGGTTATCAAAAAGGAACTGCACATTTAACGTGCATCTTAGTAATAATTCTTTCAGTGTATTTGTCGGTATTCCTGTTTCTTGCTCACTGGTCAAAAGGAATTCACAGAGGTAATCGACTGTCTCAGTGACACGGACGTTTGTAAAAAGTGATGAGACATCCAGAGATAGCATTTTCGTGCCGTTTAAGTTAAGGTCTTTGACGTCTTCAATAAATTCGAAGGTATCTCGGTAGCTACATGGCGCTAGCTGACGTTGTACAGGCTTTGAAGACGTCAAAGACCTTAACTAAAATGGCACGAAAATGCTATCTTTGGATGTCTCATCACTTTTTACAAACGTCCCTGTCACTGAGACAGTCGATTACCTCTTACAAAAAATTTGTTCGAACTCCGGAAAAAGCTCGTTCTTACCAATAGATGCTCGAGTGAAATCCTCTGTTGGTAATACAGGAGCAAGTGCAAAGTTCTCAAAAGGGGTACGCCATTAGCTTTAGGAACCGTTGCTCATACTGACACAAATAACATCGTCGACCAGAGTAGAATTCTTCCTGATACGTCCTTGGCCCTATCCTCTTCCTTTTATACATTGATGATTGCGTAAGTGACTTGGACTGTGACACCGCCATGTTTGCTGACGATATAAAGCTTTGGAAGGTCATCCTCAACGCAGCTGATGAAGAAAATCTACAGGCCAACTTGCATCGACTCGAGGAATGGTTGCACAACTGGCTCCTCCCATTCAATGCTACCAAGTGCAATATTCTGCGATTCGGCAGAACCAGCTCCGGGCACCAGAGAATTTACTATCTGGACGACACACCGCTACCAGAGGTAGAGGCTCAGAAAGATCTAGGAGTATGGATCACGCCCACACTGAAGCCATCGTTCCATTGCTCAAAAGTAGCAAAATCTGCCATGTTAAGCTTCTATCTAATTAAGTGAGCGTTTGCAAAGTTCGACAAAGAGTGCTTTAATAGGTCTTCGGGATGTTCGTGCGACCACAATTGGAATTTGCCATACAAGCCTGGAGACCGTGGTCTGTCAAAGACCACAACACCCTTGAGAAGGTCCAAAGACGTGCAACCAAGCTTGTTCAAGGTCAAAGCTGCCTGCCTTACGAGACACGATTGTTTAATCTTTATCTGTTTCCTCTGGACTATAGACAGCTACGCGGCGACTTAATACAAGCCTTTCGAATGCTGCGGCTTCAGGATTGTTGCCTTGCATCTGGCGACTTCTTTGAGCTGGCCACTACCACTACTTTGCGAGGACATCCCATTACACTACGTGCGACAGGTGCAAGACTCGACACAAGAAGGTTCTTCTTCTCCAACAGAGTGATTAAGGCCTGGAATGCTCTGCCGGCCGACATAATCATGTCCCTATCCGTTGACACTTTTAAGTGGAAGTTTGACCAGTACAGCCATAAGTACCACCACGACATCCGAACCTAACACATTTCCTGAAACATATTCCCATCCACAATTTTCGCGTCATATATCATATTACTCCCTTTTTTGAGTAACATTATTTTATAATTGTTTGTCCAATGACCTGCAGTGTGTCGGGGAGATAACCCTTTGTTCAACGTCCATTATATGTCAGCCTTTTTTAATTTACAGTGTCACTGACATCAATAGGGAGCTCAAAGGCTTCGCCTATATTTCCCTTAATAAAACTAAACTGAACTGAACTGATGCTCTGTCAACAAATCAGAACTCAAAGTCACCAAACACACCTTTCGACCGAAAACGCAATCTCGTTATTAAGGGGGTTCCCGAGACAACTGCTCTGATTGCAAAGGGAAGGGTAGAAAATGACCTTATCTTTTTCCGAGAATACTCATATTCGATTCTTCAAGATGGCTAATGCATTACAGTGCCCAAAGCATTCCGTTTAGGGAAAGTGGATGTTTCACATGAACTATCATCACCAAGGCCTCTTCAAATCATTCTTGAAAATGATGTTCAGGCTTCACGCCTCCTATAACGGAGAATGGCTCTCCGTAGCTCACACAGGGGTGTGTTTTTTCAGCCGGATTACGAACCCATGGAAAGGCACAAAATGAGGATTCTGAGAGCAGAACTGAAGAGGAGGACCGAGCAGGGGGAAAAATTACTTCAAATAAAGGACAGAGAAATATAAGTGATGAAGAGGTTTTTCTTGTGGCAGACCCCGTACATAATCAAGGTGGGTCCTCGCCGAGACGGAGGACACTAAATACGATGTACCCTTCTTTACAGAGCTCGAATAATAAAAGAAGGCGCTCCAGAACTCGGATGACGACCACTCATCAGAACTCAGCGTTGGCAGGTGGACACCAGTTCATCTCGGAAAGCAATGAGAGACTCTAGCATTCAATCGAATGAAATGCGCACTAGTCTATTTGGAGCAGTTACCCAGTCTTAATTGAGATGTTTGTGTACCAATGCTCAGAGTCTCCTATTGAAAGTAGACGAACTCAAAGCACTAGTATCAGACCAAATCCCCAATATCGTTGCCATTACGGAATCGTGGCTCAAAGACGAAGTTGTAGAAAGCGAGGTTTTGATAGATGGATACCAACTCTTTCTTAGATACCGAGAAAATAGACAGGAAGGTGGGGTGTCCGTATATGTTAGGACAGGAATCTCGGCAGTCGAACGAGCGCACGCCATCTTCCTTTAATATGAATTTCTCTGGATAAAGATTAAAAAGGATTGTTCACAAAACCTTCAAATCTTGACGATCTACAGACCACCAAACATTCCAAGTGCAGCTGATGAGTCCCTCCTCCATTTGCTCAAGGAAATATCAAGTCACCAGGAAGTGCTAATTGCTGGAGATTTCAATGCACCTACAGTTGACTGGGTAAATCTGACAGTTGACGGTGCAACAACTTCCTACGGTCACAAGCTAATGGATTTCACTGTCGAGCACCCTCTGGTACAGAAGGTTAACATACCAACGAGATAAAGAGAGAACCAGAGATCAAATCGTCTGGACCTAATATTAACGAAGGACTTCTCTAACGTTGATGAAGTAGATTCTATTGCCCCCCCTCGGTAAGAGTGACCATAGTACGCTGTGGGATTACTCACTTTATTCTCAGCGCCAGAATGGAACGGAATGCAAGCGAAATATATGGAAGGCTGATTTTATCATAAAAGAAATGCTTTCAAAAAATGATTCGTCAGGCAAGGTAGAACTATGAATCAAGAATTATTCAACAGGCTGAATATAAACCAGAATTTTATTGCATTATATCAATAGTCGATTATAAAAACAAGGATCCAGTAGCAGAACTTATGGATGGGAATGGTGTTGAAGTCGCTGAAAATTGCGACAAAGCCGAGCACTTTGGTCGTTTTTTTTTGCCTCGGTATTCAATAGAGAACCGGAACTTCAGCTTGACCATGTCAAAAGTGATGTTAAAGACACCAGTCCAGTGCGTGAAAATATAATCTTCCTGGGACCTCTCGTGGAATGAGAACTGCGAAATCTGAAAGATGTGAAGTCATCTGGTCTGAACGATTTACCGGCAAAGTTCTTGAAAAACTGACCGGCAATCTATCCAAACCACTAGCGCATATATTGAATTCGTCATTCTAATCTGGGAAACTGCCATCTGAATGGAAGGCATTAAATATATACCCCATATACAGTTGTGGTGCTCAATCTCATGTCAACAATTATCGGCCTGTCAGCCTTACCTCCATTTGCTGTAAAATAATGGAATCAATAATCAAGAAGGCAACCATGAAGTTCCTTGAGGAAAACCGATTACTCTCAGAGCTCCAGCATGGGCTTCAGACAGAATCACTCCTGTCTTTCCAGTTTATTGATATCGACAGAGCAGTGGATTTGCGCATTGGACGAAAATGATAGTGTTGACGTCATATACACTGATTTCAAGAAGGCTTTTGACAGTGTCCCACACAAACGTCTGATCTACAATTTATATGAAATTGGCATAAGAGGAATGCTGCTGACATGGATCGCAGACTTTCTTACAGGTAGATTGCAAACTATGTGCGTCGATACCTCGAAGTCAACACGTACTCCGGTTCTAAGTGGTGTCCCTCAAGGCTCCGTCTTAGGGCCGTTACTCTTCTTAGTGTACAGCAACGACTGTGTTGACGACCTGGGCCATCATGATGTCTGCAATGATGTTAGCACTGTCAAGGGAGTCATCTGAGTCCTCTGATAATGCCCGATAGGCACGCACTTCAAGAGGATTTTTTACAGTAACGTCTCTCGCAGCTGTTCTGCTCGTTGGCTCTTAAAATTTTAACGTTGGGAAGTTTGGTGTTCTAAGACTGCGTACCAGAAGGACCAGTGAGGAGGATAGATTCCCGTACCAATACCTTCTCAATGGGCAGCCCTCTTTCAATTGTTGAGGAACAGAGGGACTTCGGTGTTCAAATAAACTCCTCACTCAAAACCATCTTCACAGTGTTTAAAAGGCAGCTTAACGCACGACACAGATCTTATTTGCACTCAGACGAGGATTTGTGCAGATTGATAAGGAAGTATTCCGGAAAAACCTACAGGGCATTTGTTCGATCTAACGTGGAAGATACCCATGTCAGGCCTGGCGTCCGTGGTTTAAGAAGCGATTATCTACTGCTGGAATGAGTGCAGGCAGGGTTCTGAAGATGGTCAAGAATCTTTTATTCATCTGCTTTACAAATCCAGACTGGGTGAATATAATTTGTTTGCCCTCAATTAGCAGGTGAATACGCGGTGACCTCATCCAAATCTACCGGCTTAGGCGAGCTTTTGAATTTGGCCACAATTTTGTTTTGCTCTCAATTCACGAGGAAATTTTCTGAAATTTTTATACTCCTCACCTACTTTTCTTTGATATTCTGATCTTTTTACGTTTATTTTGTTTGTCTGAACTATGCTTATAAGGTCATCTCCACAGTATGCTAGCACCTTTTTGAATGCATACGTCAACTGGAAAAACTTACTGAATAATTTCCCCGAAGCCAGCTGTTGCACTTTACGACCAATATGTCGGATTTTGTGATTCCCCGTGCTCAAGTCTTCACTGTTTTATCAAAAACCTGCACAGTGAAAAACACCTGCTATGTAGGCAACTCGCCTTTGAAGCAACAACCGAAAGACAAACAGCCAATTCCAGACTCTACTTTTCAACAAATTGTCGTTTGATCTTCAACAAAACTCATGATATGGAGTAAAATGTTTTTGAAAAGAACAGAGCAAGACTCAAGTGATTTATCCTTAGAATCTATATCTTCAAGAGACATGGCTAAAAAGTGCCGTTGATATACAGCTAATTAGCCCCCAGTCTTTCTGTTGCTTTCGAGCAGATCAAAAATCTTAATCCTCCAGTAGAGCGCTTAGGTGGCTATTTTGGTCAATAAGGATTGGTGTATTAACTGTAATTCCTTATTTTCGTACTCTGAGGATTAAACAGACGGTATCACTGCTCATGTGTAAGCTCCCGATTTTAAATACATTTTCAGCGTATTATATTTTCGTTAGTATCCATATTCCCTCTCTACATGCGAAGGTGCACTTAACCGTTTTTGATTTTCTTTCACAAAAACTTGCTTCCTGTGAGCATCTTATTCTCTTACGTGGATACTTTTAAACCGTGTGAATTTATGTCCTTTTGCATTGTTAGGCTTTGCTGAACTTGTTTCCTTTTAATCATCACGCTGATGCTCCTCCTTGATCACGTTTCTGAATAACCAACCCATGCTTTTTCCTCTGTTAAGAACACAGCTCCATGTGTCTGTCTCCGATCACTCTGTATTATTAGGCCTTCCAAAACTTTTTCTCCGCTTATAGGCGTGCACTGCCACTCAAACCCGAAAGGAAAAATTAAGGTTCTGTTACACGTCCCAGGAAAAACATTTTTCTTTTCCAGAATTGTATATCATACACTTTTCTCGTCTTATCCAGTCAATCCAATGTTGAGCCGTGCTCCAACCTACAACATTTTTCACGAAGTTTTTGATATTTTGTCCCACTCTGATACCGTTTTTGGTCCGACCTGACATAATTTATCCCCCTTTATCTAAAAATCTTTAAGGTGTCAACTTCTAGTAAGCTATGCCCCGTGGCTGCCCAAAGGAGGTAAACGCTTTAAATAAAAAGTGAGATTTCACACTAAAATGATCTCGTTTGTTAGTCAGCTTTTTGCCTCTCCATCCAAAAACTTCTTTACAGCTTTCACCCTGCTGAACTCTGGAGGAATCTTTAAGCGTCTCACTGGCCAATGTGGTAAACTGGCACATGTTGATGCTGATTTAGACGATCTAAAATGAACATTTTATCCATACTTCTACTGACTCCTATCCCCCACAAACAACCCTTCGTTACTTCCAAGCTGCTCTTTTCTCCCGTGTCAGTGGCAACAGTGGAGAAACACCCGAAAAAAGGTCCATGGTTAAGCTGCTGCTGGGCCGGATGAAGTCTCACCATTTGTTTTAAAAATACTGCGGCTCTCAGATTGCCCCTATTTTTTGACGCACCTTGTAAAACATGTCCTTCATTGATTCAAAGATTCCCTGACATTTGGAGTTCAGTAAGAATCACTCCTCTCCCTAAAAAGTCCACTTTATTTTGACAAAAGTCTTTCCGTCCAATCGCCTACTCTCTTCCACTCCCCTTACTGAAGATTGCTGAAAGAGTCGCTCTCGACACAATTTAGCTATTTTTCCCTCCCATTTCTCCGACCCGTTACAATTTGCCTATAAGGCCCGGCGCAGTACCCTAGATGCCGTTGCCCTTTGTGGTACATTCGGCTCTACGATATGTAGATAAAGGCTACCGTGCGTACGCATGCACATTCCTTGATTACTCCTCTGCCTTCAACACCATCCGGCGCCATCTCCTCCTTAATAAAACATCCGCGTCTGGCTCTCCCGGCTTGGTTGTCTCTTGGCTCGAAGACTATTTTTGTTCCCGCACTCAATTTGTGTAATTCGGTAAGTGGCAATCTACTGTCTTTCCAAACAACTGCGGTGTTCCTCGGGTGCCATCTTATCCCTCACCTCATCTCTCTCTCATACTTATGATTTGAGATCACCAAACGACTGTCTGTACATCAAATATGCCGACAACATGGTTGAAGGTCATCCTTAAAAATCAGACATATCTCCAGTGTCTGGAAGGATGGCCTCGACTATGTTTCAGCTTGGTCGTCTGAAAAATGGTCTTCAACTCAACAATGAGAAATCAGTCCAATGTGTTTTTCATTTTGCGACCATCCCCTAGTTCTTTATACTCAGCCGTCCTTCCCAAAGAGGTATCCTCTTTTCGGTACCTTGGCGTTACTCTGACATCCCAACTTTTTATTCTCCCAAGATATCGATATTTTTATAAAAATTCGAAAAACGTCTTTATAATATCCGCCATTAACCTTCCTATCACACACCTCAATACCTTTAGCTGGCAATTTGTAGAGGCATGAGTTCTTCCCCTCACCCTTTATTGTTCTCCCGTGATTTTCCAGCTTTGCTTAAAAAGGATTTTTGATTTTTAAAACGTATTCTTCGAATGCCTCTTCTGCTGCTGGTGTTTCTTATACGGTTTTAGTGGATTTGATAATAAAACGGCACTTTACGACAGGCAAACAATTATCTGGGCGAATCCTTGGTGATATAACCCATCCCTCCACTCTTGAGCTGATTGCTGTAAAGTCTTCCTGTTCAATGCGCCGAGGCTTTCGCCATATAGCTTGCCGTACAACGACATATCAGCGCTCCATTTTGCCATTTCTAGCACGCTACCTTACGTGTGAAAAGACTGAAATAAATAAGCTGAGACTGGAACTGTCTCCCCGCTAGATGTCCATTTTTGACTCTGTGATTCATGCATATTGTGCTAACTTATCCTAATATCTAAGTAAATGGAGCTATTTATATTTTTGCTGAAAAATTTTGATTAATGCTTCAAAAATAAAAGCGTATACCTCTCTCCCTCTCAGATTTTCAGAGGCCACGAGTGAACCCTAGAATTTGCTGACTGCTTTGGATTAGCTTGTACGGAACATCTGAAGGGTCATCATTTTAAACTGCAGAGGAAGTTGGTCAACACTGACGTCCATAGGAATGACTTTTCCCAGAGGTTCGTTGGAGCTTGGAACGCAATCCCTGATGAGGCGGTCTTTTCACAAATTATGGACGCAATTAAATGCAACCTAGATACTCATTACCTGCGGAACTGCCAAATCTACAAACAAAATAAGCATGGTGTCGTTCCCAATGGACACAGTAAGAAAAACTCTGAAACAGCAACAGCCCACTAAATCACCTGGCCCAGATGGTATATCCGCAAAAGTTCTCAATGAACTCACAGAACAGCTGGCCTCTCCGCTCTCCAAGATATTTGAAAGTTCGATGGAGGCGGGGGCTCTGCCTACCGAGTGGAAGATAGCCAACATAACCCCCATCTATAAAGGAGGAGATAGGACATCACCAAACAGTTTCCGACCAGTCAGCCTCACAAGTATCTGTTGCAAAATGATGGAGAAGATAATCAAAACGGAACTTATGAGGCATCTTGAAGAGAATAACTTGCTTAGTTCATATCAACATGGATTTCGATGTGGTCGATCCTGCCTCACAAACTTGCTCACATCCATGGAAAGTTGGACAAAAATCATTAGAAATGGGTTTGTCAGTCGATGCGGTCTACATTGACTTTTAGCAAAGCCTTTTGACAGGGTTCCACACAAACGTCTGATCTTTAAGCTCCGTCAAATGGGTGTGACTGGCAACCTACTCAAATGTTTGGCCAACTTTCTCACAGACAGGCGCCAGCGTGTTTGTATCGGAGACACCAAGTCTCACTGGGAAACCGTTCACAGTGGAGTTCCGCAGGGCAGCGTTCTGGGTCCCATTTTGTTTCTGATATACGTAAACGACTGCCTGGATTGTCTAATATGCTAGAAGGTAATTTTCGCTGACGATTTGAAGTTATGGAACTCGATTGAAAAACCGGAGGATGCGCGAAAAATTACAACAAAACTTTGATCACTTGCAAAACATGGTGTGATGAGTGGCTGCTGAACCTTAATCTTAACAAATGCCAAATAATCCGACTGCGGTCTAGTTCCAGAAGGCTGATTAGATTTAAATACCAGTACTCCATCAGTGGTCACCAACTCCAGGAGGTAAACATTCTAAAGGACTTGGGTATATGGATAACACCAACTCTCAAACCATCGTCGCACTGTGCGAATATCGCAAAGAAAGCTATGTGTATCTTAGGCGCAATCAGGAGGTCCTTCGTTAATTTTTGACGGAGAGCTTTTTGGGCGCGTGTTTGGAACATTTATCCGGCCGGTGTTGGAATATTGCGTTCAGGCGTGGTGCCCTTGGACGAAACATGACTACGCTCTGCTGGAGAAAGTTCAACAAAGGGCAACGAAACTAGTCAGCGGATTGGAATGCCTACCCTATGAGAGCCGCCTAGAAAGACTTAAAATTTTTCGTCTCTCTTATAGGCAATACAGAGGGGATATGATCTGAGTCTTCAAACTGGTCAGAGGAGTTGATTGTGCTCTTCAGATGGCCAACGTTTTTGAATTGGCAAACATGACAAGTCTCCGAGGACACCCATACAAACTGAAAAGAAATAACGCCAAACTTAAAGTGCGGGCCAACTTCTTTCCCCAACGGGTGATTGACGAATGGAACAAACTGCCAGCCTCAGTTGTTCAGGCTGAAAGCGTTGAAATGTTTAAAAGAAGACTTGATGCATTTTTACTTGATGAACATATAATTAGTCGACAGCAATGATCGATATACTAAAACGACTATCGCCATGTAACATTTGCTTGTTTTGCTAGCGTCTATCTGTAAATAGGGTTTTCAAAGGCTCTGCCTATCTCCCTTATATATACTGAATTATTATACATATAATTAATATTGTGTCAGTAGCGGCATTTTGCACCTGGCCCACACATATAGATAACCTTATATTTCAATTGGTTTAATTTATTTCTGTAAACGTTAACTCTATAACCAGTTTTAAAATATTAATAGGGAGCTCAAGGGTGAAAGCCTAATTCCCCCAATAAAATGACTTGAAAGTCTATTAAAGTAGTCGGTCGTCGATGTCATACCACGTAACTACTGACCTTCATATTAGCACCTGATGACAACTGAATTCCTGCTTATTTTTCGCAAGAAATTGACGTTGGATCTGAACATTGTTCAACGAAGTAACGAATGTACGCAAAATTTCCAACGTTACCAACACTCTTAATAGGTTGTGTTTATGCGAGTTCTCGACTTTTCCTTGTTCGCATTCAGTGTTCATTCCCCTTAATATATAAATTCTTTAATTTATTAAAAAAACATTAATTTCGAACATGCAATTTCACTGTTCCCTAAAATAAAGTAAACTAAACAACTTTGTCATCTCGTAACTTTGTTTTACTTCTTCGTGTGCCCTTCTATGCTACAACCGCGCACTTTACTTTTCTGCTGTTGTATCTAGTCGAATGGCTAACGTATGGACTTTGAAACTTAGGAGTTATAATGAGTTTTCTGGTGCTAATTAATCCTCAGGTTTTTCTGTGGTCTTCGGTACTGTGCACTTTGCTTCCATGAAAGTCTTCATAAATCTGTCTCTTTAGTGACCCTTATTTTTGGAATAATTGGTCCATGTAACCGTGCGTAATATGTATCTAACACTTTTCACAACATCATCGGAAGGCCTTTTCAAAGTTTGCTTGGATCCGTGGTGTTACGAACCAGGCAAATGCATGGTTTCGAACACCGCGGATCCACTTATTATGCAGTTTTGACTGAAATCACAAAATGTTTAGATTTACCTAACAAGTACTCAAGTATATGTTTGACTTTTCAGCCATATGATGCCATTTTGTTTACCAGACTAACTTCACTAGCATTTAATGTCTCAGTAACAGTGACCAGATTTTGAATTCTGATTTTTCAGCATGGGCGCTTAGTTTTGGAACTTGTTGAAAATAGTCTGTCTAGTATTTTGTTCTGTTGAACGATTGATCAAGAATCTTTTCAGGTCAGGCTTCCGTGTGCGTTTTTTTGTTTAGACAGTCGTTTGAATTATACAACGCTAACAAAAGCTAAAAAATTCTAAAAATTTCAATTACTTCGACTGACCTACATGACTTTAAAAATTCTTGCTTTCGAAGTTTTTTATAACGTTATAATATGGATTTTTTGTCGTTTGGCTACCAGGAAACCACATGTCCCCTGGGAATTAATATCGACAAGCCGCGCTATGACCAATCAACTTATATAGGTCGTGCAAAGCACTTCTTCATTACTACAAATCCTCTCAACTGTTTAAAGTCTAGCAGAGAGCTTGAAGAAGCCAAATCAATTGTTGTTAAATATAAAAAGGGAGAGCGCGTTCCTGGATTGACTGAAGACAAACTATGGAAGGCAAAGCAAACGTACGATTCAGCCTTTCATCCAGATACTGGAGAAAAAATGTTCATCCTAGGCCGTATGGCCTTTCAGGTGCCTGGAAACATGACAATTACCGGGTGCCTTCTTACTTTCTACAAGTGAGTCACATAATTTAGTGCAGCTTCTGGTATCCATGCTTTTGTTTTTTATCTAATGTTTTTTTATATTTATCTGCAGGTCCGCTCCAGCTGTCATTTTTTGGCAGTGGTTTAACCAGTCTTTCAATGCAATTGTAAACTACACCAACAGAAGCGGTGATGCCCCCATTTCGCCTACGTAAGCCATACTTCTTTCACTTAAGTTTTTTCAGTATTTGCTCGCCATCAGCAATTTTCTTTCTAATTTTTTTAATGATATTTTCACACTTACTAAATTCCGTTCGGTTACTTTTCTGTGGACGTTTGGGGCTTTTAAAACTCCCAACATAATATCGTGTCGCTGGTATGTTAACATGAAGAACGCATTCGTCGAAGCAGACCGTCTTTATAACTTGATTTTAACGATCAGCCCATTTGAACTCGATCTAATATTATCGCATTCGACTTTTGAGGTATTTTTCAAAAAGGCTGAGGAAAGTAATAGGAAGTCAGGAAGCTGTTGGTATTTCATTCTAGGCTTTTTCTTTTTACTCAACTGACGTATCAAATTTTATTTTCTTCATTTCCATTCCCGGAAGTGTTTAAAATATTGCTTCCTTCACTTGAATTTGTGCTGCGCCCTTGATTTTTTTCTAGGAAGCTTTATTTTGTCACCCCGTTTTCCGCATAAACTTCAGTCTATGTTATGTTCCAGGTACATAACTGACGTCATGTTGCACCCTTTTAATAAGTGGCGTAATTTAGTAATCAATGCCACCCTAAAAGCAAAGAGCACTGGCAACTTTTCATTAAAGAGTATTCCAAGCCATGTTACTAAAGCCGTTGTGTCTAGGCTGTTGCTAGTAATTTTTTCACTTTTATTTTGACAGAAGCCCATGCATGGACTTAATTCGGCCGTTCTTAATCGAAGTTCTAAATACCGGCGTACTTACGATTTAAGCAGTCTTGAAGTTCCCTTTTTGTGTATTTCCAGGAACTTATTTCTGTCATTAATTTGCCCGATTTGTTACCATTGACACAAACGGTCGTGTTCAACCTTTTTTTGTTTTCAGTCGCCTCGGTGTCTCCTACGTCCTGGCCACTGCAGGTGCTGTCACAAGCGCTCTTGCTATAAACAAGCAAGTAACTGTAAGTTATCTTGTGTGTGATCACCTAGGCTTTTAAATACTTAGCTTCCTACGTGCATAAACCCGGTGGTTTGTTTAATTTCTATTTAACTGTACTAATATCAGCTGATGATAGTCGTTCATATTTTCTGCATTACCATTTATCCCTATGATGACTTCGCCTTTTTTACAATTGACTTTCAAACTGAAGTCCATTACAATGAAAATGTCACTCAAAGCTTGTATCTTAAAAATGAGCTTCTTATTTCTACCACTTCTTGTCATTTCTGCTTATGTACAGCTCAGCTAGGGATCTATTCATATGTTATATCAGAAATCTTAAAGGCAACTTACCTAAAACCGATGGCCGATTTTTGTCAGCCACAAAAGTGTCTGTTAGCTTATCAACGGACCCACGGGTTAGGTTAAAAAATCTTGCCTTTACTGACCTCAGTGATGTATTATCAGATAATTTGCTCGAGTTTTTATGCTACATGATTTGTTTATTTTGCTGTGATTACAAATTTATGCATTATTTTTTCGGACAATTTAACTATAAATGATTGTTAGCACAAGTATATGGTAAGCGGAGGAGTTTCAGTCAGTCAAAATGCTAGAATTACCGGTATTATCGGTAGTGGCAGTGTTAAATCTGGACGAAAAATGCTTTTTTGACAACAAGTTTATTACCAAGTTATAAGATAAAACAAGTGTCGTCTTAGCTCGCGTAAACATAAATTGAAACTTTTTGTGAAGTAGGGGCATCACCCAAATACAAAAAATAAGCCCTTTAGAGGAATAGATGGGAGAGAACGATTCTATTTTAGTTTTTTCACTCAAGCCGCTTTCCGTTAATGAGCCATAAACTATGAAGTAGCAGTGCCAGTCCTACTTTTCCTTGCGTCCAGGTAAGACGTTCACATGTGAATAACTTTTCTGACTAATTAAATCGCCGACTTTGATGGGAAATGAATAAAAATTTGAACATCATGTTTGCACGAATCACTGGGCCATTTTCTGGAAATGAAGTGGCATGTTAAAATAGATTTGTGTGACCATTTGAATAGAATGAAGCTCCACACGACCTTATGTTATTTATCCGTACCTTTTAATCGCAGCTTGCAAGTTCAACCTAGCTGTTTCTCATACGCTTAAAATATAAACCACCTAGCCTGTGTTTTAAAAAAACCTCGTTTGTTTATTAAAACTCAACCATGATGCTCGCTAATCTATTCAAATTTCTGGACAGCATGTCTGTGCTCCGTTGTGTTCCGTAACTCTATCCTCAGTCAGCGCAGGCGGTCGTATAGGAATGCTCTACGAGATGTTAGTGGTAATCTCAGTTGTTGCGATCGTCGACAATGGCTGTAAACAAAAGATATAAAACAAAACAAAACGTCCGTATTCCAGATGAATCTGTACCGATCTCCTATTATTAGTAGTACTCCTCATATGTGTACCATTTTTATTTTTATTTTGGATGCGAGTGTATTTACAACCTCAGTACTATCTTTATTCAAAAATTCGGCACCTGAAAAACATCTATCGAAAAACCTGGGTTAATTTATATTGTCCTTATGGAGCGCCTTTTGCTGTGTGGTTGCAAAGATCACCATCCCATTCTTTTGGTTTATGCGTAAAATGTTACTTTTCTAAGACATCTATTGAGAAACCTGGGTTAATTTAGATTGTCCTTATGGAGCGCCTTTTGCTGCGTGCTTACAAAGATCACCATCCCCTTCTTTTGGTTTATGCGTGAAATTTTACTTTTCTAAGAGGAATTATTTTTAGTCCCCAATGCTCTGATAACATGTCTATCCATCTTCCCTCCCCGTCCCTTCTTGTTGGAAGACTTATAATCCGGTTGATGGATGCCGGTTGTTAAATTTTTTTAGCAAGATGTACAGTAATGAAGCCTAAAAGTCGATACTGGCGATTAACATTCGAGAAAAAACCATCTGGTGTTTGAGAATGGAGTCCGGTCATCGTTGCGGGGGTATGACCAACAATTATTAGTTGTCACTTTTCACGGGTTTGTCGGTATGCGCAGTTTACGGTTATGAATTTTAGAGGCCCAAAACGAAACTTCAACGACTAGATTCAATTTCAATCGTTCTTTTTGTCTATTAAAAGCGTTTCCCACCCGTGGTTGGCCGCCTTGTCCCTTATGCTGCCGTGGCCGTGGCTAACTGCATCAACATTCCATGCATGCGCAGTGCTGAACTCAGCAACGGCATCGACGTCCTGGACGACAATGGCGAAAAACTCGGCAAATCCGTTAGGACGGCACGTGTTGCTATCGCTCAGGTCACCATTTCCCGAGTTCTTATGGCTTCCCCCGGCATGGGTAAATCAATCGCTTTCTTCCATTTTTGCCCTTTATTTTTTATCAAAATTGTTTCCGGTTGTTAAATATGTAGATAACTTGCTACATATTAGGCCAAACGCCTTATTTTGACTGCTAACGAACCAGCTGTTGCCGTCTTGCTAGATAATCTAAGCAGCTGTTAATTTTTTCATGGATAACCACATTACTCGAATCCGACTTGTTCTTTCCCCTCCTTCCTACCCTTGGCTGACTATTCAGTGTTGCCCTCGTCACTTGGGTTTATGAGGAGCGTCTACCTGGAATGTAGTCTGCTCTATGTGTCTAAGCGCTCCCTAGTGGATGTGTTTGCTCGCCCTTTACTCGGGAGCTAGGCATATATCGAGCCTCTGTGAATAACGGGCTCCTATTTTAGCCATAAAGTAATAGTATCGCCCGGGCTCCATATCCATGTGCCGAGGCGAGGACCAGGTTGTGTGAATTGGCAAGTAACCTACCACTTATGCTTACGATAACAGGTTCACACACCCATCTAATTTCTTCTTTAAACCGATTTGAAGGTTATTTCGGATATGTTAGTCGCCGTTCATGGGAGCCATGGGGACTATCGACGGGTTTGGCAACAACTTAATTGCAAAACTGGACTTCAAGAAGATAACTGACAATCATAAGTAAATATTTTTAAGAAAAATCGTTTTTCATCTGAAAAAAAGCGGAATAATTCAACCGATTTTACGAATTACATCAATTACCTCCTGGGTTCATAAACACTTTGAAGACCACAAAGAATATCCAATTCTTCCAATGTTGGTTTATTGACTCATCCCCAGAAGCATTGGTTATCAGACGAGTGGATATGAAGTGCATCATTACACCAATGTATTATGATCATCTAAAAGTTAATGGGATATTTCTCTCTGAAGTCGTGCACTGAGGATATTTTTCTGATCTAACGACTTCACCTAAAGCTCTTCTTTTTCTAAATTCGAATTCCGATGACTCATTCTGTATGAGATCAAACATCTGTTCAGAAAATTTTAATTTTACTCTTCATAAACTTATTGGAAATTGAGTCACAAATATATGCGATTGAATGTGTAAACCTAGTGTTAATATCAACAGCCTCTCGGACATTAATTCGTTGCAATTATTGTGGTTCGTAATATCTCAACGCACGCTTATGTCAATCCCAGTTCTACGATTTTTTTGCATCAATGGTATTCTGATTTCCTTTCTTACAATTTCAAGTCCTGCCTCCATTCCTGATGGATGCTTTGGAGCGCCGTGGCATCTTGGCACGCTATCCATGGATCAGCGCTCCCCTTCAGGTTGTCCTATGCGGTCTCTTGTAAGTTACGGACCCTCGTTGCATTTTGCCTTCGTTTTTCTTTGGCTATCTCAGGCCTCGACGGCCTGGCATCCGGCTCTCTGAGGAGGGCAAACAAGCTAGTATTTGTCCGTAACATTTCTTTATTACTGCCCAACCGTCTTTACGCAGTTGCTTGCGTGAGCTCTAAACTGAAGCTCGAAAGGCGAAGCAAAATAGTTCCGTTTTGCCACGAGGACAGACCGGTGAACGCCATTCCTCCGCACTTTCTGATGCACCAGCATTAGCCATAATAATCAGCCCACCCCGGTTTGCAGTATTAGGTCCTCCCGTCATGGACCTACCCATAAAGTCTCATTATAGTCAATACTGCCTCTAAAGTCTAATGTCTACTGCCTTTCCACCATTTTGTCCTCGGCCTCACCGTTTGCGCACCTGTTCACTCGCGGGAATGGCAGTCAAGGGAGCTGTGCTACAAGCTAATTGGTCCGATCCGATTAGCTTCGGCGCCGTCTGCTCTGTATAACTGTGTCGATCCCACACATGCACGGGTTCAGTGACCACTACCTGCGCGAATGACCATGGTCAAAGGACGGTGTTAGTCCGCCGCGTGCAGTTGATTTCTGCGCTCTGTTCTCAGTTGCGCGTTTGGTCTCCAAAATAATCGGGAAAGGTTTTTTAGCTAGATCAACCAGGTCGTCCTCCGTGAGGAATTTTTGAAGGTTTAACTTCGCAGCTAGCCTCAGACACGACGATGACCACTATACTATCCGGAGAGCAGTAATGACTTGTGCGTCAATTTGGTAGGGCTTCCTTGTATGACCGCCTAAACAGCACATGGGAATAGGATCCGCCCCGCCCGCTTAAAATAGGTGGCCTTATGGTAAATTTGAGGAAGGGTAAATATACCCGTGGCTCAGCACTAACGAAAGTTCGACCGTCGTAGTCCGGCGATGTCCACCGTATGCTCCACTGAAGGGTGCTGCACGGACGGTGACTTGCGCGTGAATTAGTTTAAAGTGATAGTGACCTTGCGCTGCAGCTACCGCACTCTCTCCTGCTCCCCCACCTGAGCCCGGTGTCAAGACAGAGCCAAGAAGACCGGAGGCGGGAGAGGACGCAGGTGGCTGGCGCGTTCCCGGTCCCCTAAGTCCTAGCCGCCCCTAGGCGTGCCACCACACCTCCCATGTTCGGAATTTGTTAGCGGAGCGCAACCCGAATAACGCATGCCGTGCTTTGATGTGGCCCCCGTGTTGGTCCAACGCATCTACCACGTGGCCCGTTTAGGGGGCACACTCAGCACTAACACTGACCCTAACATAAACCTAAACTGTCCCCTTTATCTTAACCCTTACCTAGCACTAAACCTTACAGCTAGCACGATAATAACCATGGCCCTTACCCTAAACTTAACCCTAACGCTCACCTTAATCCAACACATAATTTCCTATAAAATTAGAGCAAAATCACATGTATTGTGGGTGTTTTCTTTCCCGTGTCCTGTTTGGTCGGCTATACCAGGCATCCTTACCGTTAATTTACATTATGGGGCCTTATACAGCGTCGACCTTACTATTGCGTACCCACCAGCAACATTCCCTGCAGTTACTCACCTGGCATCAAGGTCCCGGCACGTCTTTCTCAATGTGACTGGTTCCTTCCAAGTGACCCAAGTAGACTGTGCACACGCTGTTGGTCCAAGTCGGTACCAATGTGTGGCAGCTACGTCAGCACAGATAAGACATGCACGCCAACTGGGCGTCAGAGTAGTGTGGCACATCACATATCTACGGACTTGGTACGACAGTAAACCCTCCCTTGGCATGTCGCACGCCCTGTTTTAGTTACACGAAACCAGGGTCGAGGGTGCGTACGTGCTCAAGTCGCTGTCACCTCGGAGAAACAAAGACTAGGGGTGAGATTTAAGGCGGGGTTCTGACCGATGCGCCCCTCATCGACCACTCCTGGCTTTTCCTCCGCACCAATAGGGCTCGGGTCAGATAGCAGGGCCTGGTTTTTTCATCCGTCACAAATTAAACGGGCAGGTGGGTATTCGAATCTAATGCCCGAAATCGGCGGTGTATTTATTTGTGTCTAGCCACCTTAAAACGAGGTTGTATTAGACAATGATTTGCTTAGCGGAGTCAATAATCGAGGGCCTGGAGGATGGGTTCATCCATAGGCCTAGCTAATAACCAACTGGTGTGTCGGATAGGGGAACGACCTAAACGGAAGGTAAACTGCAACACGCAGTCAGTTAGTTAGTCCGTGACAGATCTCATGCAATGTTAACCAACATTTTTAAATGTGTTTTAAATTAGAAATGATTACTTTAGTGGAATTGTAATCTGTATCATCCTAGAGCAAAATCTCAAGTTATTTCACACACCCGGGATGCCGAATTTTAAACGAACCTCTTTTTGGCCTCCTAGAAAAATCTCATTCGTTAAAAATGAATACTTATGTAGTGGGCATTTTTTCTATAGATTTTCGATGCCGTTACAAATGCAAATATATTTTCCAGAAAACATAGCCAAAATATTCTTTCTTGTACTCATTTGATAGCAACTGACGTCTTCGAATTTATGCTCAACCAGAGCGTAGGTTGTGGTTTTAAGAAGTTTTTTAAGTCCTGTATAATTTTGATCCCGATCTGCTGTTGCATTTGTGTTTAGAGTTTTAAATGCCCTAGTAGCTAAATGCCCTCCGTAGAAGGACTATCACACATCCCTATTTCATTACGATAATATTTAGCAGTGCATGTGGTCTATACCGTATACTTTCTGAATGGCATTAATAAACGAACAGAAACGCTGCGATTTTAATAGAGATTGTACAGTCTTTAAAAAATTCACAATTAAAAGCCTTCTTAAAATCAAACTATACCCTGCCCTTTGAGTATGTACTTTGAAAAAGACGTCGATTGCTATCAGATGATTACAAGAAAGAATATTTTGATTATATTTTATATAAAATATATTTGAATTTGTAAGGACATCGAAAATCTATAGTAGATTCGCACGCTAGTTAAGTAGCCGGTTTTATCATGAAATTTTCTTTCAGGAGTCTGAAAAGATTTTTGTTCAAAAGCCGGCATTCTGTTGTGTCTGAAATAATCTGGAATTTTGTCCCAAGGTAATAAATATTACACTTTAAGTAATCAGTTGTAATCTAAAACGCATCTACAAATTTTGGTTAACACTGACTGTAAATAGACTCGAGCCTAACGAATCAACAATTGTGGATCAATAGCCACCGTACTACCAGAGCGCAGAGGGCTGAGTTCTAACAAAACAGTTGTCCTATAGAGTATCATAAAGTCCAATGGCGGCACTGAAATCTGGCGATCACGAAGCGCCATTAAGCAGGTTCGTCTGCCGCACTTACCCTACGATTATGTTCTTTGAACCAGGGCGCTAAAGCGAACAACCTTGAACCAGCACTTCGAGTTACTTTTGGGCGCCTGGCTGTACTCCTAATATTCATGAAAGATAATGAAAAAAAATACTCGATTCCGTATTTTTATCCATATTATGGCATTCGCGCGTACCCATGCGCTCCTCAACCCTGGTCCAGCCAGCCAATGACCGACTGGCCTTTGTATGACAAAGGAGCCCTTTTCTAGTATTGTCTGCTGGCCAGCGAGCTACGGAAACTGCTCGCTGTTGTAAGAGCTGGTTGAAAGACTCCACCTCTGATTGTCGTCAGGGGCTGGATGACCGGACTGTACCGATTACCGTTCTGACCGCCATGTACTTACTTCTTGACCTTACAAGGGTTATAGTATGTTGATAGTGACCTACCAGAACCGGCTGGTCATCACCAACACGCACTTCAAACATCGTGGCAAGCATTTTAACTTGATTTTCAGACGATGGTCGTAAACCCCGTCCTAATGAGGTTCGAGGTTTCGTAGTGGGATTCATGACTACAGCTCAGTACATAGTGTGTAGACTGGCGAAGTCTCTGGGTCAGGTCATGTTCTCGTTCACGCCGGCCGCAAAGTTCACCTTCCATCCGCTCCAAATGGTCATGTGCATGACGCCTTTATGCTGCAAAACTACGACAACTCAGCACAATTGGGGCTGCGAACACAGAAATCCGTTGTCACATTGCAATCGAAGCGGAGGACAGTAACGACGGGGATCATCATCACGGTCTACAAGACATTGGAGAAAATTTTCTGATTCACTCAGCAGCATAGCATGGGCTCAGTCAGCTCAAAAGCCTTGCAGTTGTCTATTCAGGCACCTCGAGCTCGTTCCCGAAACAAGGCGTCCTTCAGTCAACTCCACAAAATGAGTAAATTTGCCAACGAATGATGACAGCAAACATTATTCAGCTGAATTGGCTATTTCAAGCGCCAGTGATAGTCAAAATTTCCAAAAAAATTATCCGCGAAGTTAGTAATAGACCCTGGCACTCTGAGTAACTGCAATCCAAATGACACCTTTACTGCTGTAACCTGGGCTAAGGTCGAGCACTGAAGGGAGCACTTCGAGCGCATTCCCAGCTTAGATAACCATCCCATCACCTTGCTCTCTTCTACGGAGTTTTATTCCTCCAGCCTATGTAGTGTCCTGTGGCTGCCTTATCAGAGAGGAATCGTCGCTGCATTAATAGGGTCGCGCAAAAAATGCCCCTGAAAAGGACAGTACTTCAAATGATGTCCACAATTCTTGTGTCTTGACGAGCATGGGAGGCTAAACTAGTTCGTGTTGACTTGAACTTGTCTATTTGAAGAAGAGTGATAAGACACTTTGAGGCCCACCGCGACATAAGTTGCTGTAGAAGTCTTTCAGTGTCCTTCTTAAGAGAATTGAGTGTGCGTGACTGTAAAACTTAATACAACCAAGCCGGTTTCCGATCTGGACATAAACACAGTAACCAGGTATCCGCTCTGCGACGAATTCTTGAACTTCGTCATGACTACCAACAACCGACAATCCTCTTCTCTGTTGACTTTGCTGTAGCATTATATTCGGTCTATCGTTCTTCGTATGGCAGATGATGGAACTGAATGGTATGCCTGCCAAAAATCATCGCCATATTCGAGGCATACCACCGTTCAACTTCTTCGCTATTCCCAGTCTACGATCTCTCCCGACCACCTGGTATTCAGTTTTGCGTTCGATAGATTTGCATGCTGTCGGCTATCCTTTTCAACTATGCCACTGGCTAAAGTCCCGAAGTGACCCTACACAATTTTACGAGGCTAACATAGCATCCGGGCTACCCTGCTGAAATCAAATCGCTAGCGTCACACTATAATCACATGCAGAATTTTGGGTCGAGGGTGAATGAGGTTGCTAAAGCCGTTGGTTTTTCCATAAACTCTGAGGAATCACTCTTCGGGACTACTGAGCATTTTCAACTGCGTCGACACTAGGTGGTTTCCAAATTAACCGACTACGGAAGGCGTCATCTCCCGAATTAATGTCGCTCGTGGCGTTTCCGCAAGTCTTAGAAGGCGTCTGCGGATTTGAAGTGAAAGATGAGCGGAAACTGGAAGTGCTTAACCATCGCTGCTTTTGCATGAAATACACTCAGTTCGTCTTAAATGAGATAGTCCGACCTTGCTTCGACAAACTCGTAAAGCTATTCAAGAAGGATAACTGGCGTAGGTTAGGTCCATTTATGTAGTCCGCCCAATGAGCGTTGCATGCCTAGGTCAGGTGCTCTCTTAAAGAAGAAGTCAAGACCAAATCTGTGTAAACGCAATCCGCCTAAACATGACGGTGGCTTTTAACCCTTCTGTGTTAGGTCTTCTTCTCTGAAGGAAAGATTAGGTCGAGATCTCCTAATTCGCTGCCGCTACTCACCACACGCGCACGGGTAGAACCCGCGGTATCATCGAGGTAGCTAGATCCGGCATGATGACAGCCCTTACCAGCACAAATAGGCACTGTCTGGACTTCAGGACTACAGGAAGGCGGGGTCTTTTGTTAACCCTATAAACTGCCCGGCGTCTCTACAGGTGGCGGATGTTGGAATGGTCTTCAACTTAAGCTACTTTCGAGATACTGAGGCTCCCTGATCTGGTTAGTTGATCGTTATGAACTACTCGACGGTAGTACTTTTGGGCGTGTTTGAGCGCCAATTTTGCAGCTCGGTCACTTAAGAGAAGAGTGCAAACCCTAGAAGTATTAAGACGTTATGAATATTTCTCGCCATGCAGTGAGGCTCCGATCGTCGTTGCTCGGCCAATTTATGCCAACTCAAACTGATGTGCCGAAGGCGTGGATGCTGAGGTCTACTTTCGCCCCCAAAAATTACAGGATAGTACCCGCGCTACGCGATCGCCTCTTCAGTAAGCCACTGCATATGCAGTTTTAAGGATCACAGGACTGTTGCCGGTGCTCTTGCTGGATTGCATGAGGGCAGTTGGCGCTGAAAGAAGCAATTATCTACCCACCACCACCAACAATCTGAACTGCTTGGTGCCACTTCAAGACACCGAAGCGTGTCGGTGGGGCTCCTGTGTGGATGCTCGCTGCTGCGCAAAGGTTCACCAAGCTTCAATGCATGGAACATCAGTTTGTGCTCGCGATAGGATTTAGCTAGTCATTATTTTTCTGAATACTGGCACTTTACGATAGTAAAGTACATCGGAGAGAAAAGTCAGTATATTTAGACTCATTCCCTTGAGCGTCTGGAGCTTCATATCGATGTGATCGTTCCATTTACATGTGTGCAACGGTAACTGATGATTAACATTGGAATTTACCACAACAGGCTGTGGTCTGTGAAATGGGTCACGATGCATTCTACCTAATCGAGCAGGCTCGAGGCCTGGTCGCACATAAATTTTTATCTGACGAAGGTTTCCGTGAGATATGCCTTCAAAACACGAAACACGTGTTTAAATTACCTCTATAGATTCTGTTGCACTCAGACAGACGGCAAATTGTAACGTACAACACATCAAGTTGTAAACCAAACTCGTCTCGCTTAACGGTGAATCCTCTATTTAGCACAAATTGGAATCGCGGTGAACCAGCTGCATGGTTCCCCTTGGTGAAGGCTTGTCCGAACAAATCTGGCACGTTATGGATATATTTCTCCCCCAGCCCGTCGACATCCTATTAACCTTTTCTCCTCGTGAAATATAGTTTCAAACATTTTCTAGCTTTTGAGATACCCATGCATTTTCGACCACTTTCGCATTCAAATTTGTCAGTTATTACAACTCTACTGACCTAGAGTCCAGTTTCTCCTACGTGAGTGATCAAATCCCGCCTGGAGTACTAGTTCACCTTTGAGTCGCAATAATCGTGGCTTAGACAAGCGGACCATATCTTCAACCGCAGAATAGTAAACTTGACGACTCTGTAACGCTCAAGCAAGATGTGTTAGAACATGCTCCTTGGTAGTTTTAAGATTATTTTGTGTCCATCTTGCCACTTCTTGAAATTCGTGAACTCTGTCGGCTTGTGCATGATGTTTCTGTTATGAACAGGAAGTTTTTGCTATATTACTGGCCGATGCGTGGCCCACGTACATTTGGGTGTGGCACGTATCGTTGAGACATGACTGCGGTCGCAACGTGCCTCGAACCGTCTCTTAATGACATCTTCCGAACACTGGGTGTGGCCAAGGTAGCCAGCAGAGTTTGGCTCTGTCACGCCGTTTACATACCTCAGCTGTATTGGTGGCTACACGTTTCAGCGATCAGCACTCGCATCCTCCACTCGATACCTCGGCAGTTCGACCGTCGTAATCAGACGATATCCACCGTATGTTCTACGGAAGGGTGGTACAGGGACGGTAACTTGTGCGCAAATTAGTTTTAAGTGATAGTAGACTTTCACTGCATCTACTGCACTCTCTCTTCCCTCACCCGTCTGTGACCGGTTTCAAGACATAGTTAAGAAGACCGGAGGCGGGGTCGGGCGCAGATGAAGCATCTCCCACGGAGTAGGAGAGCGGGGTGTGGCATGAGCCTGCATCTACGCGTGCCCATGTTGGGCACGCCCCACTCCCACGTTCGGCATTGTTAATGGGACCACATTCCAAATAACGCCTGACGTACCCTGATTTGACCCTCGTGTTGGTCCAGCGCGTCTACCACGCGGCCCGTTTAGGGGGGTATACTCGATGCCTACTTAGGTCCTCGCAAACAGCCGCACGCAGTTCCTTGTCCTACCAGACTGGTGACTATCTAACGACCATTTTGTCAGCTACGTGGATAACATTGTATCTGGGTTTCAATTACTTTAGTTGATATTTCCGTTCACTTCAACATACCAGCTCAAGACACAGTCACCGACGTACTCTCTTATACGATGGATTTTGGTTAATCGGTGCAAATTTTTTTTACCGGGCTAAGAGGATGTCCAGATTATCTGAAGTGCAACATTGCTGACCAGCGTTCTGTTTGACCCAATCAACAGAGGCCAGATTGCCGATCGATATTGAAGCTGCTGTGGAGAACCCTGAATCAAGCAGCTCGCGGCTCACGCCGTTGTCACCTCCGATGTTGCTTGGGAGCATGTGTCATTCCTTGTCACCGCTACTGTATATTCGGTCAGCCGCGTCCAGAGTATTTTTCTTTTTTTTTTCTGACGTATCTAAGTTGCCTGTAACTGCACCAGATCCGGTAACCGGCTCCAGACGTTTCCTGTCTTACAATTCTTGTCGGGAACGCTTGTTTTCGGATTGCCGAGTTGAGGCAACACAGGGTTACACCTTTCAAGGACTGACTTTCTGATTGGCCTCGAAACCACCTTGCTCTGTCAGCTTTTGACAGTGGATGCCTCAAATGATTTGCAAACGTTTGAAGTGTCCGTTCTGTATTTATTTTTTGTCTGTCCACCGTTCTATTATGCGCAGAGTACTTAATTGGCATGTGCTGTTGACTGTTTTAAACGCCATTGACCTTTCCAAAATGTGGATACCCTATAAAGAGGTGAAATTTCCGCTTTACCCTAATATGCTAGTATTTAACCGTAATAGGATGTTAATTTTCGGATAAAGTTTATTTTGACAAATCTCCAGAAGGACTTGTGCTGTCAATACGGTTCCACCTGTAACACCTCAGTAGACTGTAGGTCTGTTTTTAGATGTTTCCCTCAAGTGCGCTTGCCCCTTGTTCCCAAATCTAAGGACACCCCATGGGGGTCATTCGCACTCGCCTTTTTCCTAATCGTAAAAACTGCCTGTAGTTGGATCACCCCCTACTTTAGTGACTCATCTAAGGGGACGCTGTATTCTTCTAGCGCTTTTTTTTCCTAGGCCTAAATTCTGATGCGCTTATCTCGAGAGGCGAGTCTAAGCCTCAGATCAAAAAAGTTTTACTGGCTCAGTCTCTGTTTTTCTGTTTTGGAAGAAGTTAAGCCCGCTTTAAAAAAGTGGATGCGCCATTCTATGTTATAGGCTGGGCCCACCTGCATTTCTACTCGTTGCTATCATGATCGTCATCCCTTGACCCAAGTGATAGAACATTATATTTTACTACCAATGGCCTGATTTGTAATCGCCGGTCTGCATTATCTCCACGCAAGATGGTCTACAGCAGCGGATTTGGTGAACTCCATCCACTCTCTTCTCCACTGGCGATTACTAAAAGCCTCAACACCACATCTCAAGGTACAACCTTAAGCAAGTTTTGATGCGGATCCTCACTTCGTTGAATTCAGTGAGGCTGCAGCGTTGAATTTTGAGCTGCCAGACTGCACCTATGGCGTTGAACCGCGAAGAACGGGTCAAATAACCACCTCAGACTGGGGTCTTGCATGACCTGAGATGTGCTCGAAGTGTTGTTTCAGTGACTGCGGACCGTCCCTTTCGAGGTCAAATCTGTATTTAAATTGCAGTGTCCTACAGAACGGGTAGACGAAAAGCTCCGGCGTCCGCTCGTTTTATGCCAACACCTTTCGCCATTCCTAACTGTAAAGGAGAGCTGAACGAACGAATACCCGGTGTTTGCGGGTTTTGCTAGCGGTCCGGATATAACGACGCGTGCATAGGCATCTTCACGAGCTTGCAAGCACCCTGCAGGCAGAATCGATTCTGTTGACAACACCTTGTACCTTCTATGCAACAATAACTTCTTCTCGAGGTATTTGAAACTTTAGAGCTCTTTTAAACGATAGTTAGTAGTTGTGAGAGATGCAGCTAGGTAATGCTTTGTAGTGTCTGGGGATAAATCAACTGACCTTTCTGCTGTTCTGCGTATCTGAACCACTGCCTGATTTGTGTTGTCCAAGCTGTTCAATTATGGCGTTACGGTTATTCAGGAGACTTACCTTGTGCGCCTTTGTTATTTTTGCTTTCGCTCGTCTAACGATTGGAGGTAAATTTGTGCCGTACAAGTTTTTTTGCCCCTGAGGACGTTTGAGCCCTATTTGGTTGCTTTTATATAGGTCTCGAACCTGTCTTAGCCTCAATGCATCCGAAACTGCCCCTTTCTCTTGGCCCTACTCAAATATCCTGTTTCTTCGCCTCCTTGTAGCTTGACCTTCACAACGCCAATGTGCTGCGCGCTCTTCCCGCAGACTAGCTCTATTGCATTCAGTAAACTTGAAAAGGATCTCCAGGCCAAGATCCTCGAAAAGCGAGGCCGAGACTTGCCGCCACCCGCCTACGTCTACTACAACAAGGGCTTATAAACTGCAAAGGGAATCCTATACGTATGAACTTTGGCTCGGAGTTTATTGTTTTTTTGTGATTCCCGCTAGCATCCTCACTCCTTTTGTAGAGTTTCTGTCTCACCTCCTTGTACTTCTTGCTTTTTTCGGTTGTCTTCTCTTGTGTTACTGTTCATAGTTGATCTTTCCCTCACTGCCACCCTGTGCATAGTGTTAGACTTTACTGATCTCTGGAGACCTTTAAACGCTGTGCTGGTCTCCTGTCATATCCTAGAATCTTTCCAATTGAAAAACCCCTTTGGGTTTGATATCTAATGCAACTGTTTAAATTGACCTTAATTTTGGTTTTACCTGGTTGGCCCGTGATTTGACGTTGTTTTGTGCTCTAGGACTGGAATGTGTTACCGACTTCACTGACATAGGGCGTGCGACCGATGGTCTGGGTATTTCTTCGAGTGTCATTCACGGCAGTAGCGTGTTACTAACTTAAATTTCAGAGGGATCGACTTGACTTACCGTCCTTTGTTCGACAAACTGACGGACGCTTTGAACTGGAGCGGCCACCCGCCGAGAACACAATTAATTTTTGATGGTTGACGTAACACCAGACGTGCGTCAAGGTCATGGTAACTGCTTAATTCCTGGGTGTTTTTAGCGCTCGTTGTTATTGTAATGTCCAAGCCACTTTGGCTAGTCGCTCATTTTGCTTTAACGTCTCCAGGGATAACCGACTTTCGGCGCTGTTCGGGGGCTCTTTATTTGAATCGGATTCTGAGGTGGGGTTCATTAGAATGCTTATCGGGTGGGCTTTGAAATTGAACCGCCATCTTTTCTGCTCTCCATTCGCCTGTGAATCCTCTTATACTTCACCCATTTAAAACTGAATTTTAACCCTATTTGTTTATTTGAACAACAAAAATGAGGTCATCAGCGCAAGACGCTGGCAACATTTTTAAGGAAGTCCAAATCGATCGAGATTTAGAGGCGCATTCAAGGACGAATCTTCACGGTGAATGGAGGACATTTTTGCGGAAATATTTTGAATTTTACTTTCAAAATAAAGCGTAGCTCTCTCTCTCTCTTTATCCACGTGTATAAATTTGGTCGCCCAAGGATAGTACATTACCATGTCTGCATTTTTGAATTAACTGTAAAATACAAAGGAGATAAAAAAAATTCCGGTGACAGTAACAATACTGAGTTTTGCTACTCTCTGTTTATTCTCCGTGCTTGCCTGACATCGGAGTATAAGTTTCTTCCTTGTTCGAGAAAGGTTAACCCTCAAACATGGTTACTGCTCAAGAGAGGAGAAAAGTGGAGCTGACGGCGCCTTACCAATCACTAAAATAAAAGTTAATTCAGATTGGGTGACTTGCATTTTCGGGTTTGATGGGAAATTCGCTGCTTTTCCTCCTTTTTGGGCAGCGGTTGAAGTCATTACCTGCTAAATAAACCTCGAATTACAGTACATGGCCTATTCCATGCAAAGTACAAACTCGCAACAACGAATGGACCAGAACTTTCCCATAATAATGAACGACTATAAGCGAATATAAAAGTGATCTTAGTTGGGGTAAGGATGCCTGGTATGGCCGCCTAAACAGGACACGGGAAAAGGAACCGCCCACAATACATGTGACTTTGCGTTAAATTCCAAGGAAATTATGGTTAGGACTAAGGTGAGGGCTCGGGTTAGGTTTGAGGTTAAGGTCAGAGTTGGGGTTAATGTCATGATTAGGCTGAGGGTTTAGGTTATTATCGTTTTTAGTGTAGGGTAAGGGTTGGGCTAGGGTTAAGCTTAAGTTGACAGTCAGAAGAAGCAGAGGCGATCACTGGAACATTGTGTATATTGGCCTGACGTCTCGGATTCTCACTCGAACCCATCATCAACGACAGTTGTCGAAAAGGCCGAAATTCTCGCAAGGAGCTGTGAACTGCTTGAGGCATGGTTCTCTGGCTCGCGGCTCCATGTTCTGTGTTGCGATTTTGTCTGGGCAAAATTGCTAGCCACATGGGGAGAATGGGGGTGATCAGTAGTCCCGGTGACAGCGAGCCAAATTGCCGAGTATTTGTCACGCCACGAATCGACAACGGTGATGAAATCACGGCAATTAACGACTCGGGTACGGACCAAGAAGAAATCATCGCATCAAGTACAAACCCCAGCGACGAACACGAGGAATGCCAGTGGTAGTAGGCCTGTGGTCGCCTGGCAACCATGCCTATAAATACTGCGCAACTTGTGCCCCAAGTACCCTTTTCTGCAACTGTCGTTGATGATGGGTTTGAGAGGGAACCCGAGACGTTAGGCCAATAAACACCATGTTCCAGTACTCGCCTCTTCTTCTTCTGAGCTTATTCCTGGAACTCGCCTTTTCACTCCTAGTAAGGTACCGAAAGCCCTTCCATGTAACTAACCCAGTAAATATACTAGTGCAAGTTAAATTAAGTTTCAAATCGTCCTTTAGTAAAGATTTCACTTAAGTATCCTTCGGTAACAATTGTCACAACAATTCTAGCCGTTGGCTTACAGCCTACATTTTAAGTATGGATTCCAACATGGTTTCACGAGAGTTGGCTCTATTTTTTCGTTTTTTCATTGTTTGGGATATTCTTTACGAAGGAAATGGTCTTCGCTTGATTTTGTCGATAAAAACATGAAGAACAAAAGAAGTTTTCAAGTGCGGAATATTCAGTTTGGTAAAACTCTCGAGCTTAGATTACACTTTTCTTGTAGAAAAAGTCGTGCGAATGCACAAGCTTAGTCTAGAATACTTGCTGGTATAGCTAACTGCCAGAATACAGGGTAACACCGAGTTCCGCTCAAATCTGTAAATATTTAGGTTGATAAAGTTATTTGTTAACATATTCTGCATGGAAAATAGCATTTTCCGAAATAGTCTAAGTGAATAAATAAAGTATGCAGTATTTTATTTGCCAACAATCGATCGTCTCAATTTCCGTATTCACGTTTCAGACGATAGGTCACATTCTGCATATCTATGTGTGTGTGTGTGTGTGCCCATGTGTTGACCAGTGTGGACAGGCGGCTAAGGCTGTGTGTGGCCCTGCTGCGACTGACCGGCTGCCAGTATCCTCATAAACCTTTTTTTTTATTTTGCACGGGAGATGGCTTCTTTGACAAATGAGAGGAAAGAAAGTCTCATCTTAACTGCACCGCTCAGCACTGAATAAGTTGTAATTTCTCGCTCTGTTTATGCTGTAATAATTCTCTGGAAATTTATACCATCTGGAGCTAAAAAATTCCTCTCTCTCTCTCTTCCTCTCTGTCCGATGCGTTTTCGGGTGATGAATAGTGGAATGAAATTCATATACCAAAAACAGGTGGAACGCTGGGAGACCCGTTGATGATCTGAACGCTCGCGGCTGCGGCATGTACCCGCACAAGAGGGACCAAACACGCGTGTCTGTGCTTTTATGTGGTAACTTTGCTGTCAGTATAGTAAATAATTAAAGGCTTCGGTAAAGGTTGTTTTAGAAAAACAACAGCCTAGCGGCTGGTCCACAGGCAGCTGCGACTTGACAGCGGCGCTGCCACCAGGATACACAGGATTGAGATCGGGCAGTCAGTCGTCCTATGAAATCGCTCACGGGTCGATGGCATCAAGAGCGCGCATTGCAGGTAAATCCATTTTTCCTGCTACCGCTGCCCTGCGGGCTCTCCCTCTATTCAAAGAACTAGCTTGGGGGTTGAGGGCCTCTCCATTTTCATCAAATCCCGAATCTCTATGAAAACACGTGTATCTTCCTTACGATACGGAGCTCATGTCACAGTGTCCGTGATAGCGAACGTGTCCGAACCTCAGCCAATGAGCCGGACGATGAACTCCACATCTCATTCTGAAACGGGAAGACTCCTTGTATCTGCAAAGTAGTGCCTTCTGCAAGTGCTAAAAAAGTACACAAAGTCATTACCTGCCTTGTGCTGGTAACAGACAGGTTATACAGACAGATGACAGGCTACAAGAAATGTTTTCGCTTCCGCCACAGCCGTGCCAATTATTATTCCGGTCCATGCAGTGCGGTGGTCTTTGAAAATCGGACAGAAACTCAGTCCATGTGCTGATAATCGGTGCCACCTGGGAGTTAGCGTGTGCGTTTTCGCGGTTTGACCGTCAAGTTCACATTTTCGGTGTACGATCCAGCATGGAATTTGTGATGACAAGCGGAAGGGGTCGTTCTGTTACGAACCTCGGTCCGCTTAACTGTCTGGTAAATAATTTCCTCCACCACTTTTTAACAAAGCACGTGTTTATCACTTTATCTTGGATGATGGCCTAATCGCGGATGGCTGTATAACCTTCTCATTTCTTGTAGAAACGGTGTTTTCTGCAACACCGCTCGGAAACCACGGGCTCCCCGGCTTTGTGTTCTTCTGTTCGGAAACCAGGACAATGTGGGAGGGGGCAGAAAGAGCACCACTTTCAGCAAAACATTCTCTGAACATCAGAGTACGTAGCTGGCGGAAGATGCCGGTTTCATTAATTTTGGACTGGGCCATCTTCGTGAGGACTCCACCTTCTTTGGGAGCATGCGCAGATTGTTAGCAGATGACGCAGTTAGGTCGTGCGAAAAAACTTCAGTTCACCTGGCCAAATATCCTAGCTTCAGCGTGAAGGCAGAAAACTATCAGTGAATGTGGAGAAAGGGAATAATTGCGGCTCAGTTCCACAAGTCACCCGAAGTGTACACCACAGAAAGATAGTTCACGACCCACCCTCTCAAACACCTTAAGCTGCTGAGGCCCTATTACAGGAGGTCATGTCTGGTAGCCAAGTCTTGCTTAGCCATAGCCTCCTTGCCGATCACATTTCGTGCGTCTAAAATCAAACTGACATAAGATATTTCACTCTGCAGCGTAACGCGGTACAATTCTAGCAAGCAGTGCTTGTTAGCCTCACCTGGGCGCCTACAAACCCAACAAGTTATGAGTGAGTGGGCTTAGAAGTTTGTCAGCGGTAGCTCAGTGATTGGTCGTTTAACTCGTGCGTGGACATCTGCGTGTGAATACCTCGTTCACCCGAGGCTTTAACCAAGTGAGCTGTGCTGGGGAATACCGTAGTAGCTCTCCGGAAGTGGAAGGCTAACGTCCGAGTACAGCACTAAAATCTGCTGTCATTTTTGGGTAGTAGAACATGGTACGACATTTAGACCGGGAACAGCCATCCAGTTGGTAGTGGAATTTTCTATATCGCTATCAGGCTTGGCGGCGAACGGTTTAACCATTACGATACTGAGCATAAAGCTTTAACTGAATGATTCGATGCCTAATGATAAAGAGTAAGCCCTAATATAACGGTAGAGTTACTTGATTGACTTGGTTCATTATCTCCAACGCAAGTTCCTGGGCGCTAACTTCAGCTTATCTAAGTAAATACCAATAATAACTTACAGATACGTTTGTCTACATCCGTTTATCGAGGCATAGTGTTTTGGTGTCATCATCCTAGACCTTAGTAGCATATAAATGCTACTTATAATTTTTATGCTACACGCGATGCTGAGTTTAGAAAAGAGGGGAATACGGGTGAAATGGTGAGTGACTGGTCAACTTTGAGAAAAATTTTAGTTGCGGATACTGCCTGCCTTCTGAAACACACAGGCCGCGATTCAGGGTAGAATATGCAGCTAAATATCCAGTAAACTTTGAAATTAAAATTTTCACAGTTTCAAGCGCGAAGCCTTTGCCAGAAAATACATGTCTGTCATCACATCCGCCGTACCAGAGCGTGCATTTGCATACTGTACCCGAACCTAATGAGGGGTGAAAGGTCCGTCTTATCTCACGCAACGAACAGTTTATTTATAAAAAGGCGTTGTGCGTAGGATGGGCTGCAAACCTAATAGACAACCAGACACAGACATCACACGTTTACCCGACCTAGCATAGGCCTATTTGCGTGAGGCGGTCTTTGAGCGACCGAGCTGAATTCTCTGAGTAAGGCGAACGCATGGCTGTTTGCTCTCTGCCCTATTTCACAGCGAATCTGGAAAAACATCGACTTAGCCGACATTCGAATATCGTTTACTGGGTCTGTGGTGGGACGTGAATCAAAAAGAATACAGACATCTACGGGAACTGTTAGCCAATACGTTCAAACGCATTATTTTTTTCATCTTTAGGCTTTTTTCGACCAGGTTATTACTTGCAGGGGCATTGGGTCTGTCAAGCAGGTCAGTTGACAGGAATAGAGATAACGATATCTTATATCTCGTCAGCGTATCTGCTACAGTCATTTTTTTCATCTACTTAAGTAAATAATTAAGAAACTCTGTCAAATTATGATTTATTTGTAAGGTTTGGAAGTAGTCAAGCCACAGTCCAGTAAACTCCAACAGAACTCCAACCTGGGGAAATAGCCATCGCGATCCAATGGTAGGGCTGTGAATAAATTGCTTTTCTGAAAAAAGAAAACAGCAAAAACTAAGGGTAGTGACGTTTGGTCGGAAAAAGGAATGCAATTAACCTGGAGGTCAAAGTGGATGAAAACGCAACGAGCTTATTTATCGAGTCAGTCGCAGGTCGTCTGCGTTGAGTTGATCGGTGAATGCTGGCCCTCATAAAGGAATGGGAACACGTCGATCTACCAACTTCCCGAGGCAAACAGGCTGCGACTGGATAACAAAGATCGCGAACAGACAACAACCTGCCATGCAACTATAGGATATACACCGCCTTTTGAGCATCTCTAGGTTTGTTTTTCTAGTCCTAACTGGTGGCCGGGGTTATAGCTGGCTTACTGAAGACAGAATACGCACGAAACAATACTGTACCAATCTCCCTTCTATTGCTCTAACTTTATTACCAAAATCTCAGCCAAAGGTGAACGCCAGTAAGGACCCCTCGGTTTGATTTCCTAACTTCGAGACTGAACTAACCACACTCTCTCTCTCTCTTAATCCAGTTAACTTCCCACTGCATGAGCTTAGTTTCGTTTTTTTCTTCAACTTATGTGGTATCATGTGCTCAGTTAGTCCAGGATCAGACTCCGATCACATTACTAGGAATAGACAGCTGTTTCACGGAAACCTACAAATATTGAGTCGCCGGTCTGCGACCCTGGAGCCCATATAATGATTAAATACCAATGGAGATGGTATCAACTCTGGCTGCTGGGCCGTAGTCATCCCTATGTCCATCTTTAGGCAGAGATTTGAGTTTTAATGTGATATGCACCGTGGCACAAGTTTCATTCATATTTAATTATTTTTGTTGTAGTCTTTCTACGGTGGTTTCATGGTGTACCTAGGGAGACTACCAGGCTGAGTTAGAGTGTAGGGGAACTAGTTAGGGGAAACACCACACAGATAGCATTTGGTCGCTCCATTTGTCTCGTACAGGTGGTGAATGCTCCTGTGGCCGCCTCTAACTGGTACCCAACTCTCACCTGTGGCTCCACGAAGTTGGATTCTTCCCAGCGGCCACACCCCGGTCAACCGTCATGACCGGCGGGCTAAACCAGGTTATGGTCTCCGGTGTTGTGTGTGCCTCCACACTCGCTATGCCTGACTCCCGAACTTCCCAACTACCCCCTCTAAAAAATTCTTACGGTGGGGGTGACAGCAGTCCCATAGGCGGCCCAAGCTATCTCGGGTCACTCTCTCACTAAAACAAAACCGTGACACATAGCGGAGTTCCGCAGCCGTCTGGGATGTCCGAGCAGCCCTATTTAGGGACAGCAACGCTTGGCTCCTCGTGGAGGAAGGGGTTAGAAAAGGTGCCCTAAACAAATGCTAGGTCTCAAGTCTTCTGCAACCGGCCGCGGCTTTCAGATCACAAAATATGCGGTCGCAAATCACAAACAAACAAAAATGCCCCCCATCCCCGCGCCATACTCTCCAGGCTGCTCGGGTGAGTCTGCTCACACTAGCAGCCTAGACTATTCGTTCCCTCTAAGACAATTATAGGAGCAACTAGCCGGAACGAAAGACGGTGCTAGTTGCTCGGTAAATGGCGCGCTACAAAGTGGACATCGCTGCTCTCAGCAAGACTCGATTCTCAGAGCAGGGTCAGCTGGAGTAGGTGGATGCCGGCTACACCTTCTTCTGGAGTGGCTGGCCAACAGCAGAGCGACGCGAAACTGACGTTTTCTTTGCCATCCGGAACGATATCGTTGGACATCTGCTCTGTCTGCCGCAGGGTATCAATGATGAGCCTCCGCCTGCATCTTCGGGGAGACAAGTTCGCCACCATCATCAGCACCTACGATCCCCCAACGACGAGCTCTGCTGTGGCGAAGGACAAATTTTACTAGGAGTTCACTTCCTGCTGGCGAATGTGCCGAAGGCGGATAAGTCAATTGTCCTTGGTGAATTTAACGCCCGCGTCCGGACGGACCACGCTGCCTGGCAGGGAGAGCTGGGTCCCCATGGTCTCGGTAGCCGCAACGAAAACGGCCTCCTTCTTCTGTGAACGTGTGCGGATCCCCGTCTCCTACTGACCAACTCCTTCAGCCTTCCAACGCGGGAGAAGGCCACGTTGATGCACCCTCGGTCGCGGTGCTGGCAGCTACTAGACTATGTTCACGTCCGGAGGCGATAGCGACAGAACGTGCTGGTAACCAATGCGATCCGCGATGCCAATGGTTGGACGGAGCAACACCTCGTCATCTCCCAAATGAGGCTCCGACTTCAACCCCGAAGAATGCATCAAGTTAAGTGGCCACCAGGTAAGTTAAATACTCTTTTGTTAAATTTGCCGGCTCACTATTTTGGTTTTAGCAACCTGGAGAACCTGCATACTCCAGATAATAATGCTACCGTGGAGACACGATGGTGCCAACTGCGAAATGTCATCCAGTCCACCGCCCTCGAAATCCTTGGACGCGCACGATGTCAACACCAGGACTGGTTTGATGACAATGATGCTGGCATCAGCAACTTACTCGGGAAGAATGGACTACACAAAGCCTATATGGACTTTCGGACTGACGCCACCAAAGCAGCCTTCTTCAGATACTGCCACCTTGTACAGCAACGGCTGTGGGAGATGCATGACGCCTGGATGATCCGAAAGTCTGAGGAAATCCAAGGGTATGCTGACCGCAATGAAATGAAAAACTTCTTCAAAGCCATCTACGGTCCCTGCATCAAGGGGACCGCACCGCTGCTCAGCTCTGATGGCACAACACTGCTTACAGAGAAATCGCAACTTCTGAAGCGCTGGGCCGAGCGCTTCGGGAGTGTCCTTAATTGATCATCAGCCATCTCCGATGCTGCCATTGACCGACTCCCTCAAGTAGACACGAACAATGACCTGGATCTGCCGCCTTCCCTACCAGAAACCATCCAGGCCGTGCAGCAGATTTCCAGCGGTAAAGCACCGGGATCCGACGCAATCCCTACGGAAGTCTACAAGCACGGTGGGCCCCGGCTGATGGCATAACTCACAACACTCGTCCAGGAGATATGGCGCCAAGCACAAGTTCCTCAGGATTCAGAGACGTGACTATCGTTCATCTCTAAAAGCGGAAGGGGAACCGATAACTCTGTGATAATCCCAGAGGCATATTGTTGCTCAACATCACCGGGAAGATCTTCACCCTTATCCTTCTCAATCGTCTGAACGGTCACCTAGAGCAGGGCCTGCTCCCGGAAAACCAATGTGGCTTCCGCCGACACCGCGGAACAACCGACATGATCCCTGCTGCCCGCCAGCTACAAGAGAAGTGCCAGGAGATGCGAACTCACCTATACACTACCTTCGTGGATCCGACGAAAGCCTTTGACATGGTGATTCGCGACGGGCTGTGGAAAATAATGCAGAAATTCGGCTGTCCTGAGCGGTTCATGCACATGGTGCGTCAGCTTCATGACGGGATGACGGCGCGCGTCACTGACAACGGGACGGTATCCGAAGCATTCGCAGTGACCAACGGATGAAGCAGGGCTGCGTATTGGCTCCCACCCTGTTCAGTCTCATGTTCTCTGCTATGCTGATGGACGCCTACCGTGATGAGCAGCCTGGGATCTACATCACTTACAGAAATGATGAGCAACTTCTCAACAGTCGGCGTATGCAGGCTCCAACGCACGTGTCTACGGGTACAGTCCATGACTTGCTCTTCGCAGACGACTGCGCCCTTAACACTGTGACGGAAAGGGACATACAAAGGAGCATGAACCTCTTCGCCGCAAGCTGCGCCAATTTTGGATTAACAATCAGTACAACCAAAACGGTTGTCATGCCCTAGCCGCCACCCAGCGCGGAATACAATGCTCCTAGAATCAATGTCAACGGTGCTCAACTCAAAATGTTAAAACCTTCGCTTATCTAGGAAGCACGCTGTCACGCAACACGAGGATCGATGACGAGGTTGCCCAACGGATCTCCAAAGCTAGTCAGGCCTTCGGCCGGTTGCAGGCCTCCGTGTGGAATCGCCACGGTATTCACCTGAACACCAAACTGAAGATGCACAAGGCTTTCGTTTTGACGACACTCCTTTACGTAGCTGATACCTGGACCGTCTACTTTAACCAAGCCAGGAAGCTGAATCACTTACCTCTCGGCTGCCTCCGCAGAATACTGAAGCTGAGATGGCAAGACAGGATCCCGGACACGGAAGTCCTGAGCGGACCGGAATCCTCAGCATCCACGCCATGCTGAGGCAAGTGCAACTGCGATGGAGCGGCCAATTGGTGAGAATGGATGACAAGCGACTACGCAAACGACTTTTTTACGGAGATGTCGCTACGGGTGCTCGCCGACAGGGAGGTCAAAAACGACGCTACAAGGACACTTTGAAGAAATCTCAGAAGCAATTGCAAATCAACCCAGCGACCTGGGAGGACGTCGCCCAGGATAGACCGGCATGGAGAAGATCAGTGAAGCCTGGTTCAGCAATCTATGAGGCCAACCGGATCGCCACCGCCAAGGCCTAAAGAGTGGCATGAAAGTCAACGGCGCCCCGGACCAACGCCGCCAATGCCCAGGCCCTTCCAACATGCCCACACTGTCAACGCACTTTCCGCGCGCGAATCAGCCTATTCGGACTTCTTGGGACACAATTCTGCCAACCCTCCTTCGGATTCCCCACCCTCACCCCACCATCATAGAGACCGCATCCCAATACTCATCACCTGTTACCTCCGCCCCCACCACTACCATCATCAGCAAATGGGAATCTCTCCTAAACTGTCCTCAATGCGACCACACACGCACCTCAGGCATCGGCCTGGTCGGTCATTTGCAAATTCACTGTACAGAGACTAGTGAACCAGTGCCTGGATCACCAACACACAGCAGAGATCGCCAACTCCACTGCCCTCACTGTCCTCGCACATTCGCTCATCGCATGGGCCTATTCGGACACATGCGTATCCATGACAGCGGAATTCACCGCAATGCCGACAACACCGATACCCCATACAGACCCTCAACTTATGCCATTCATACCGCCACTGCCACCCCCACTACCACGAATGACATCCCCCCAGCCCTTCCCAATTTCTCCTTCCCACACTGCGCCCGCAAATTAACCTCACGCACCAGCCTGGTCAGCCACTTGCGAATCCATCGCACGGACGCTAGTGAACCATGGCCTGGGGGTCCGACATACAGTCGACGCGCCCGCCTCCACTGCCCTCACTGCTCCCGCACATTTGCACACCACACATGCGACTCCACAACACCCGGCTGTAAACCACTGGAGGCTAAACGTCATCAGCGCACACTATTTTCACCAATACATAGACAACACCATCACCATCATCCTGTACCTGATAAAATCACGGTCTCCTAGAAACCGTGGCTTGGAAGGCTGCCAATCTGACGCTTAAACCAGACCACGCCGCCGGCCCAGTGTATGTGCTGTGTGTGTCGATTGGCTGACCAGTGGACTGGGAGTCAGACGGCGATGGCTCTTCCATATCCCCTGACTTAGTGAATCCTGGTTTGTGCGTTATGAGGGCCGGGTCTTGCAGTGGCGCGCGAATACGGGAATGCCGACCCATCAGCCAATGCGCCCATTCCAAATCAGATAACTGACTGGCTCGGACGGTGGTCTGATTGTGGTGGTGGGGCCGAAAGTGAGGTCGACAGTTCAGCGCATTTTCCTCACTTCAAACTATCACGGTGCGCTAAAAGCCATGGCTTGAAATGCTGCCAACTGACGGGAACACTCGGACCGCATGGTTAGCCCTATGCATGTATTGTGTGGAGTGGCTGACTAGCGAACTAAGAGTCAGGCCGCAATGGCTTCCTCTTAATTTGGCTTTTATGGCACTCCTTCTCCGTGGGATATTAGCCAGGTGTGGTGGCATATCCAGGGGTTGCTCCGGCCGCGCTATCTACCTGTGCCCTCTCCCGTCTCCGGTTTTCTTGACTGTGCGATGGTACCGGGCTCAGGTGGGGGAGGAGGAGAGAGTGCGGTAGTAATAAGCGCCGTGGGTTGGAAGGTTGCTAACTCAAAATGACACAAAGAATTCGCAGGCAGCCTTCTGTCGAAGTCACCGCCTTGTGCAGCAGCGGTTGCGGGAAATGCAGGATACCTGGATGGCTCGCAAGGCCGAGGAGATCCAAAGGGTACGTGGATCGCAACGAATGGAAAGACTTCTTCGCTGCTATCAAGGCTGTATACGGTCCCGTCGCCAAAGCAACTGCTCATCTTCTCAGTGCTGATAGAACTACCCTACTCACTGAGAAGACGAAATCCTGAAGCGCTGAGCCGAGCACTTAAGAACAGTCCTCAACTGGCCCTCCACCATCTCCGACGACGCCATCGACCGACCACCACACATGGAAACCAATGGCGACCTTGACCTCCTGCCCTTTCTCCAAGAAATCCTTAGGGCCGCACAGCAACTCTCCAGCAGGAAATCACCTGGACCTGAGTTGATCTCTGTTGAGATTTACTAGCATAGTGGTCCCCAACTAATGCATCAGTTCACAACGCTCTTCCAAGACATGTGAAGCCAAGGACAGGTCGCTCAGGATTTCATGAATGCCACAATCGCCCATCTTTACAAGAAGAAGGAGAACCGCCAATGATGCGGCCACCACTGAGGAATATCGCTGCTCAACATTGCGAGAAAATCTTCGTTCACATTCTCCTCAATCGCTTCAGCAGCCACCTGGAACAAGGACTCCTACCGGAAAGTCAATGCGACTTCCGACGTCCCCGCAGCCCCATGGATATGGTCTGCAGGAGAAGTGCCAGGAGATTAGGACTCACCTCTAGTCTACCTTCATGGATCTGCCGAAGGCCTTCGACGCGGTTAATCGCGACGGTCTGTGGAATATCATGCAGAAATTCGGCTGTCCCGAGTGATTCACTCGCATGGGACGTCAGTTCCATTATGGCATGATGGCGCGCGTCACGGACAACGGAGCCATCTCATAGGCCTTCGCATTGACCAGCGGAGTGAAGCAAGGCTGCGTCTTCGGGCTTACCCTCTTCAGTCACATGTTTCCTGCCATGTCGATGGACGTCTACCGTGACGAATGCCCCGGGATCCGCATCGCCTACCGGATAGATGGCCAACTCCTCAATCAACGGTGGATGTACTCCCAGTCATGGCCACGATCCACGATCTTCTCTTCGCTGAGGACTGCGCTCTCAAATCAATGAAAGAAAGGTGCATGCAAAGGAGCATGGATTTCTTCGCTGCGCTTGCGAGAACTTCGGCCTGATTATCTACAAGGAGAAAACAGCAGTTGTGCATCAGCCGCTGCCCAATACGACCTACAATGCACCCCACAGCAAAGTCAATGGCGCTCAACTGAAAGCCGTGGACACCTTCACCTATCTGAGCAGCAACTCTCCTGAAGCATGAAAGTCAAAAGTGAGGTTGCCCACCGGATCGCCCATGCCAGCCAAGCCTTCGGTCGTATACAGAACATCATCTGGAATCGACACAGAGCTACCATCTTGCCGAGGCTGCTGTATGGAGCGCAGACCTGGAAGGTGAACCAAAAGCAGGCACGGAAGCTCAACCCCTTCCATCACAACTGCCTCTGCAGAATACTGAATTTAAGATGTCAAGACATGATCCCGGACACAGAAGTGCTGGAACAAACAGGCCTCCTCAGCATCTACATCCAGCTGTGACAACTGCAACTGTGTTGGAGCGGCCACCTCGTGAGGATGGACGACTCTTCTTTTGAGATTTAGCCATGTGTTTTCGTCGACAAAGGGGTCAAAATGACGCTACAAGGACACTGAAGACTTCGCTGAAGCAAACGCAGATCCACCAGGCAAACTGGGAGGACCTCGCCCAGAACCGACCGGCCTGGAGGAGGACAGTGACGACAGGAGCAGCAATCAATGAAGACAATCGGATCACCGCCGCCAAGGCCAAAAGAGCGACACGCAAGTTACAGGCGCACCGGACCTTCACCGCGAATGTCCAAGTCCTGCCAACAAACCCGCACTGTCAACGCACCTTCCGTGCCTGGATCGGCCTGGTCGACACCTTCGGATGCAATGCAACAACAATGTGACAACTTCAACTTCTGCATCAACTCCTTCCAACCCTGCTTCAGAGCCCCCGACTGTCGAAGCTGGCACCAATTCCCCCACTCTCAAAATCGTGTCGACCACATCCCAATGCTCATCACCTGAAACCTCCACCACCACCGCCGCCGCCGGCATCAGCACTCCCACCACTACCAGCGATGAGGACTCGGTCCTATCTGGTCCCCATTACAACTGCACATTCCCCTCACGCATCGGCCTGGTCGGTCACCTGCTAATCCATCGGACGGAGACTGGTAAACCAGTGCCTGGGGTTCCGACATACAGTCGCCGCGTCCTACCCCACTGCCCTCACTGCTTCCGCACATTCATGCACCGCGTAGGCCTATTAGGTCAGATGCGGCTCCGCGAAAACCTACAGTATACCACCGTAGACTTAACCACAACAACGCACAAAAGCTCTACCAACACAAAACACAACATCCTCAGCATCATCATGTACCTAAGTATATCACGGTTTCCTGGAATTCGTGGCTTGGAATGCTGCCAATCTGACGCTTAGACCAGACCATGCCGTCGACCCAGTGTGTGTTGTGCGTTGAGTGGCTGACCAGTGAACTGAGAGTCGGACGGCGACGGCTCCTCCATATCCCCTGGTTTAATTAATCCTGGTGTGTGCGCTAAGGGGTCCAGATCGTGCTGTGGTGCACGTAGACGGGTACGTCGGCCCGCCAGCCAATGCGGTCACTCCCGCATCAGACAATTGACTGGCTCGGACGGCAGTCTGATTGTGAAATGGGGGGGGGGAGAGTGAAATCGACAGCTCAGCGCACTTTTCCTTACTAAACAATCTGACGCTCTTGAAACTATCACGGTGTGCTAAAAGTCGTGGCTTGGAAGGTTGTAACCTGACGGGATAACTCGAACCGCGTGTTCAACCCAGTGTGTGTTACTGTGTGGAGTGGCTGACTGGCGGACTGAGAGTCAAGCTGCAATGGCTCCTTCTTAATGTGGCCTTTATGGCACTCCCACTCAGATGCGATCCGAGCCGCCCCTTCATGTATTTGCAGTGCTCTTTTTTGTTGGACTACAGTGTGTGGGCCTGCGCTCTCTCCCATCTCCGGTCTTCTGGACTCTGCCTTGACACCGTGCCCAGGTGGGTGAGTGGAACAGAGACCGAGGTAGATGCATCGCAGGTCTACTTGCACTGTAATCCAGTCCAAGGCACAGTCCCTGCACCACCATGTTGTGGAGTATACGGTAGACATTGTCGAAAACGATGGTCGATCTAGCGGGGTCAGTTTATATTATGCAAACCATCGTCTTCAATGATGAGATGAATCCGCAATTAATGACTTTCGGCTTGAAAAAAAGAGTGTGTCTGATACTGAGGAACAGAGTAAGGTTGAAATCCTAACCCGAATAGAGGTAGCTCACAGGGTTGTCAACCAATTGTGATATGCCAGTAGCCAAGCGTTCATCTGGTCGGTCGATCGCTAGGGTTTTGGATATCTGGATCTGTGCGGGATAATGTTGAAAACTGGAAGTGAAATACACTGGCTTTCTTATCGAATGAGAATCCTCATGCGTTGTTACATTACCTAGAGGATAACCCAGATCATTCGAAAACATTAATGTCACTCCAAACCCAGGGATTGGCCTAATTCAAGGCGACGAAATAACCAACCCAAAACCCGACTTGTCTGGCTTTGGTCGAACAACGAGGCTTCTGGAGAAAAGAGTACGCGATCACATACCTGCGTGGCTAAGTAAAGAGGGAAACCGATCAATTTTGGGTTCAATTTTTGCACAGTTAATCGATACGAACCACCAGGTTGACGCCAAAGAAGCCTTTCAAATTATCTACCGGGAACAAGCACACTACTCTTAAGGCCACTGCAAACGGGTGCTCGCAACGGACGAGGCCATGGTGATTTGGTTAAGGAACCAGTGCTCTGTTGTCAGGAGATGTTGATACACGCATTCTGCCTTCCCGTGCCGACTCCACGTGGTACTTGCCCGCCGCCACTACAACAACCTGACAACGGTCACACGCACTCCACGTATTGCAGGTACAGGCTCCGCTCACAGTGAATCTCTCCCCTTCCCTCCTTCCCACCCACTCCGCTCCGCGCTCCAACGTCCTCAACAAGCCGACTACGTCATGCAGGCGGCGTAGGAACGATGAGTATGACTAACCACCAACACACCCCCACACACACAAGATTCATATAAACTCTGTACATCGCTCAAGACTCAATTCCTCGTTTAATTGTAACGGCCTGATGATGAATTACAGAAAATGCGCATTTGTCAACTGACTTTTCAATTTTAACATGATATTTTTCAGCAATTGACTGACTTCCTCAAGATGTGAAAATGAGATTTGGACCTTTGGACTTCTGTCTTCTTCGCTGAAAAAGAGAGTAACTTTGGCACACCAGATCCGTTCCGGAATTACTATCTCGTGGAGTAGTAGCATCGGCGAATTCAAGAAAGCCATATTGGCCAAACACTAACGTTGCTGTGCGAAGCAGCAATACGTGTACATCTTCAGTAAACGAACGTCTACAGCTCCTGTTGCCACAGGCGTTGAAGTTGCGCGGGTAAAAGGTTGGCAGCGGTGGTTAGTTGCGATTAAACTTTGGCTTCTTGGTCTATTAATATTGCTTTAAGGAGCAGATACGGCATAGATAAGCTTCGGCGTTGTTATGGCTGACCACATAACTAAGGAAAGAATTATGCGTTGAGTCGCCCGTGGCTCCGGAACAGGCAATGAAATGAAAGATTTGACATTCTGAGTGATTCCTGGCGTCTGATCTATTTAAATTTTCACATCTTCATTTCCTGGGGCTTCAAGTGTAGGAGGTCCTCCGACCCTGCGAACAAAAATTACTGCAAATGCTTAGGCAGACTCCCAATTAAAATGTCATTGAACAGTTTCCTTGAACGGGATCGAGCGTCCAGGGCATCGCAGGACTCCGACAGACACTGGAAGTGGCAAGGCCCGCAGACACACGGTCAATTTCCCTTCATTTACTTGCAAGTCGAGTTGTACACCTTGTTCAAATGAATGCCATCTGTTACATTCTTCCTTTCCGACTTCAATTTCGAAAAATCATCAGTGTTGCCTATCGCAGGTATTGAATTTGCTACACCGGCGGGAGCCATATGCAACAGGTTCTGAAACAGACCGGAAAGAGAAAACGAGTAAACGTTTCTCCCCCCGTTGTTTGTCTTGCTTTCCTCGGAGAGGAGCCACAAACAATTCGCTCATGGGACTACTCCGATATGTTTGCAATCGGAAGGCGCAGAAATCCAACAACAGTGCGTGAGAAAAATTGACTGTGAGGGTGTGACAAGGGTGGAATATGTGAACGTTCTAGGCTTCAGGTAGTGTAAAATTATGATGTCAGCTGCTTTTTAGTACAGCAGAATGTTCCTAAATCGGATGTCACGATGACAGAAGTGAGAGGACAACAAGTTTTGATGAAAGGTCTAACGAAATTTTTCGGAAGTCAGAGTTATGCTGAAGTCGTGCAAACTCACGCCTGAACGACTTGAGTGTGTGGGAGCGTGCGAGTAAATAAAACTGGCCCCTGAACTCCTGGTTTTATAGAGATTTCATTGTGCCATACTGCTCTTCTAATAAATTCAGTTATACGAGGTTGATTCACACTTGTGTGTCTTCAAAAGTCGCCTTTTTCCCTTTCCTAGTGAAGGTAATTGTTTTTCTTTAAAAAAATCAAGGAATTTGTGTTAACCCGCCATGTTTTCTTTAGAAGTCAGAACTCTTCTACGCGTGGCCATTAGTACACTGTATGAGTAGCTGCATTTTAAGGCATCAAATTTTTCACCTTTTTCATAAGTCACAAGTAGTACAGGTCGACAAAATCTGCACTGTATGTTGTCTGGATGCTCAGTACTTTATCTTATGCGGAGGTTCAAGTATGACGTACATTTAAAGTTATATGGCCCCAAACACGGGTCGTGTGATAGACGCACAGGACCAATTCGGGCCAGAGGATGGCACGCATGAGTTATTGAGAATGCACGTCCCACAACAAATGCCACACATGGATTGGGGTGTGGTGACACACCTAGTCGCAGACTCATGCCGCTCCAGCCAGTCCTCTTGCCCCCGCGCCCAGGCGGGTGAAGAATTTGGGAATGCTGTACCACTGGCAATGTATGTGGCTTTGCGCTTAGTTCCGGGAAAATTAGGTTTAGGATTAGGGTGAGGCTTAGAGTTAAGTTTAAGGTTAGGGTTAGGGTCAGGAATATGTTAAGGGGTGAGGTTTGCGTTCGTATTGACTATTGGGTTTAGGTTTAGGGTAGGGATAGGGTTAAGATTAAGGTTAAAGAATTGTTACCCTTCCCAAAATTTATCGCAAGGTCACCTAGGTTAAGCGGGCGGGGTGTCGCTATTCCCGTGCCCTGATTAGGCGGCTGTAAGTCACCGTCCCTGTGCCCATCCTGCTGTGGGGCATATGGTGGAAATCATCGTAAACTACGCTCAGCGTGTCGAATGATGATATTCTTAAAACGTTCGAAGATGAGGAGAATGCGTCAGAGGCAACAGAACGCATTACTACATGCTTAGGCGTGGGCATCACGCAGCATCCGGTAGGTATCCGGCGTACAGGAATCATTCAGATGAACGACCGGTTGGACGCAAGCGAGCAATCGATTGTAGTTTATTGAATTCCATGTCATGACGGTCCCTGCCCATTATCCAGGCCAGACAGGATGACTCAGCTAGCGAATAATCTAGCACAAACGGGCCGTTTGGAGAGGCGACCCACTGCCTCAGGTCGCTACTCACACATTGGTGGAAGACCATGAGTTCGACGTCACGAGAACGCAGATACTGGCTCGAACCGGAAAAAAAATGGGGCGGGAACTGCTGGAGGCACGGGTGTCTGACCGCCTCCATCAACAGACACATTTATCAACCCCATCCCTCCTCTATTATCCTGCGCTCGGCACACAGCCAGGTGGCGTGGCCTATTTCCCAGCCAAGGTCGCACAACTTTACCACGCAGTGAAACTGCTGCGAGCGAGACAGCACGAGCTTGGCCCAGTCACGGACACTACCCCTTCCCCACCCTTAGTGTTCGACTAAAAAAATGATCACTTGCTGTTGCACTCACAAAGACGCCGGCGCTGGACCGCCAAGTAAGTCCGAAATCTCCGCCTAATATACTTACTGCTTCAGTAATCGCACCTTCCCCTTCTTTGCGGATATCTGGTTGTGCCGGCCTCTTAATGGTTGTATCAGGCTTACGCACGCATGTGTAAAAAAGATCAATGTAGCTTCTTTTTAGAGATGTCTCCTGTATTCCGCCTTCTGATTCCCGGTAAAGAATCTGGCCTTGTCAAGTCAAGTCGAATATTTGCTATATATTCAATGAAACGGAAGGCGTGAATCAGGAGAGCACATAAGAATTTGTTCTCCTGATGGTATCTAAGAGTAACCAAGGCTAATACTCAGTACACTGGGGCAACTACTTTCGGTCTAGATATATAGTAGGAAGTATCCAGGATAGATGGGCAAAAACCAGAGAAATCACCGTTGAAAATAATTCATTTTGTTTATCTCCCCCTCCAGAGAGTACGCCCAGGAGCGGCTCCGGCCGCGCCAGCCACCTGCGCCTTCCCTCGCCTCCGGTCTTTTTGACTCTGTCATGACCGCGCTCCGGTGGGGGCGAAGGAGAGAGAGCGGTAGATGCAGCACAAGTCTACTATCACTTTAAACTAAATTACGCGCAAGTCACCGTCCCTGCACCACCCTGCTGTTGAGCATACGGTGGACATCGTCGGTCTACGACGGTTGAACTGTCGTGTGTGTGTGTGTGCCCCCTAAACGGGCCACGTGGTAGATGCGTTGGACCAACACGGGGGCCACATTAGGGCATGGCATGCGTTATTCGGGTTGCGCTCCCATAACGAATGCCGAACATGGAGGTGTGGTGGCACGCCTAGGGGCGGCTTGGACTTACGGGACCCAGCCGCGCCAGCCACCTGCGTCCTCTCCCGCCTCCGGTCTTCTTGACTCTGTCTTGACACCGGGCTCAGGTGGGGGAGGAGGAGAGAGTGCGGTAGATGCAGCGCAAGTCTACTATCACTTTAAAACTAAATCACGCGCAAGTCACCGTCCCTGCTCCACCCTTCCATGGAGCATACGGTGGACATCGTCGAAATCGACGGTCGAACTGCCGTGTGTGTGCCCCCTAAACGGGCCACGTGGTAGATGCGTTGGACCAACACGGGGGCCAAATTAGGGCACGGCAGGCGTTATTCGGGTTGCGCTCCCATAACAAATGCCGAACATGGAGGTGTGGTGGCACGCCTAGGGGGCGGCTAGGACTTCGGGGACCCAGCCGCGCCAGCCACCTGCGTCCTCTCCCGCCTCCGGTCTTCTTGACTCTGTCTTGACGCCCGGGCTCGGGTGGGGGAGGAGGAGAGAGTGCGGTAGATGCAGCGCAAGTCTACTATCACTTTAAAAGCTAAATCACGCGCAAGTCACCGTCCCTGCTCCACTTTCCCATGGAGCATACGGTGGACATCGTCGGATTACGACGGTCGAACGGTCGTGTGTGTGTGTGCCCCCTAAACGGGCCACGTGGTAGATGCGTTGGACCAACACGGGGGCCACATTAGGGCATGGCATGCGTTATTCAAGTTGCGCTCCCATAACAAATGCCGAACATAGAGGTGTGGTGGCACGCCTAGGGGCGGCTAGGACTTAGGGAGACCCAGCCGCGCAAGCCACCTGTGTCCTCTCCCGCCTTCGGTCTTCTTGACTCTGTCTTGTCACGTGGCTCATGGGTTAGAGATGAGGAGAGTGTGCGGTAGATGCAACGCAAGTCTACTATCACTTTAAACTAAATCACGCGCAAGTCACCGTCCCTGCTCGACTTTCCCATGAGCAAACGGTGGACATCGTTGGACTAATTCGGTCGAACTGCCGTATGTGTGTGTGTGTCCCCTAAACGTGCCACGTGGTAGATGCGTTGGACCAACACAGGGGCCACATCAGGGCACGGCATGCGTTATTCAAGTTGCGCTCCCATAACAAATGCCGAGCATAGAGGTGTGGTGGCACACGTAGGGGCGGCTAGGACTTAGAAGACCCAGCCGCGCCAGCCACCTGTGTCCTCTTCCGCCTCCAGGCTTCTTGACTCTGTCTTGACACCGGGCTCAGGTGGGGGAGGAGGAGAGAGTGCGGTAGATGCAGCCTAATTCTACTACCACTTTAAACTAAATCACGCGCAAGTCACTGTACCTGCTCCACTTTCCCATGGAGCATACGGTGGACATTGTCAGACTACGACGGTCGAACTGTCGTGTGATAGCTGCCCCCTATACGGGCCACGTGGTAGATGCGTTGGACAAACATGGGGGCCACATAAGGGTACGGCAGGCGTTATTCGGTTTGCACTCCCATAACAAATGCTGAACATGGAGGTGTGGTGGCACGCCTAGGGGCGGCTAGGACTTAAGGGACCCAGCCGTGCCAGCCACCTGCGTCATTTTCCACCTCTGGTCTTTTTGTCTCTGTCTTGACACAGGGCTCAGGTTGGGGAGGAGGAGAGAGTGCGGTAGATGCAACGCAAGTCTACTATAACTTTCAACTAAATCACGCGCAAGTCACTGTCCCTGCTCCACGTTCCCATGGAGCATACGGTAGACATCGTCGATCTACGACGGTTGAACTGTCGTAAGTGTGTGTGTCGGGCCCTCAAAACGGGCCACGTGGAAGATGCGCTGGACCAACCTGGGGGCCACATTAGGGCACCGCAGGCGTTATTCGGGTTGCGCTCCCATAACAAATGCCGAACATGGAGGTGTGGTGGCATGCCTAGTGGCGGCTAGGACTTTAGGGTCCCAGCCGCGCCAGCAAACTGCGTGCTCTCCTGCTTCCGGTCTTCTTGAGTCTGTCTGGACACCGGGCTCAGGTGGGGATGGAGGAGAGAGTGCGGTAGATGCAGCGCAAGTCTACTTTCACTTTCAACTAAATCACGCGCAAGTCATGGTCCTGCTCTCACTTTCCCATGGAGCGCCCGGTGGACATTGTCGGACAACGACGGTCGAACTGTCGGGTGTGTGGGTTGTAGGGGTACTAGTTCGGGGTAGCACCATACTCCATTTGTCGCTCAATTTGAATCAAACAGGTGGTGAATGCTCCTGTGGCCGTCTCTAACTGGTAACCAACTCTCACCTGTGGCTCCTCGATGTTGGTTCTGCCAGCGGCTACACCACGGGCAACTGTCACGACCGGCGTCTCAACCAGGTGAGGGTCTCCGGTGTTGTTGTGTCTGAATCCCGAACATCCCATTTCCCCCTCTGAAAAAGTCCTACGGTGGGGGCGACAGCAGCCCCGTAGGCAGCTCAGGCTAACTCGGGTAACTTTCCCACTTAAACAAATTCTTGACTAATAGTGGAGTTCGGAAGCCGTCTGGATGTCTGAGCAGCCCTATTTAGGGATAACATTGCTTGCCTTCTCGTGCAGGAAGAATTAAGAAAATTCGCCCTAAAAAGTGATGGGTCTCACGTCTTCTGCAGCCGGCCGCGGCTCGTAGATCGCAAACTACGTGGTCGTAAAACTCAAACATACAACAATATCCACCGTCCCCATCCCCCTCGCCATACTCTCCAGGCTGCTCAGGTGAGTCGACTCAACCTAGAAGCCTGGAATTTTCGTTTCCTTTTAGACAATCCTTGGAGCAACCGGCCGGAAAGGAGGACGACGCTTGTCGCTCGGGAACTGGCGCGAACAAAGGTGGACATTGCTGCTCACCAAGACCCGATTATCTGAACGGGGTCGGCTGGAGGTGGCGACCGGCTACACCTTCTTCTGGAGCGGCCGACCAAAAGGTAGAGCGACGCGACGCTGGTGTTGCCTTTGTCATCCGTAAAGAAATCGTGCGACGTCTGCCCTGTCTGCCGCAGATTATCAATGATCGCCTGATGAGCCTCTGCCTGCCTCTTCGGGGAGACCAGTTCGCCACCATCATCAGCGCTTACGCTCCCCCAATTGCGAGCGCTGATGCGGCGAAGGCTAAATTCTACGAGGAACTGCATGCCTTGCTGGCGTCTGTGACTCTGTCTTGACACCAGGCTCAGGTGGGGATGGAGGAGAGAGTGCGGTAGATGCAGCGCAAGTCTACTTTCACTTTCAACTAAATCACGCGCAAGTCACGGTCCCTGCTCCACTTTCCCATGGAGCATACGGTGGACATTGTCGGACAACGACGGTCGAACTGTCGGGTGTGTGGGTTGTAGGGGTACTAGTTCGGGGTAGCACCATACTCCATTTGTCGCTCAATTTGAATCAAACAGGTGGTGAATGCTCCTGTGGCCGTCTCTAACTGGTAACCAACTCTCACCTGTGGCTCCTCGATGTTGGGTTCTACCCAGCGGCTACACCACGGGCAACTGTCACGACCGGCGTCTCAACCAGGTGAGGGTCTCCGGTGTTGTTGTGTCTGAATCCCGAACATCCCATTTCCCCCTCTGAAAAAGTCCTACGGTGGGGGCGACAGCAGCCCCGTAGAGCAGCTCAGGCCAACTCGGGTAACTTTTCCCACTTAAAACAAATTCCGACTAATAGTGGAGTTCGGAAGCCGTCTGGATGTCTGAGCAGCCCTATTTAGGGATAACATTGCTTGCCTTCTCGTGCAGGAAGAATTAAGAAAATTCGCCCTAAAAAGTGATGGGTCTCACGTCTTCTGCAGCCGGCCGCGGCTCGTAGATCGCAAACTACGTGGTCGTAAAACTCAAACATACAACAATATCCACCGTCCCCATCCCCCTCGCCATACTCTCCAGGCTGCTCAGGTGAGTCGACTCAACCTAGAAGCCTGGAATTTTCGTTTCCTTTTAGACAATCCTTGGAGCAACCGGCCGGAAAGGAGGACGACGCTTGTCGCTCGGGAACTGGCGCGAACAAAGGTGGACATTGCTGCTCTCACCAAGACCCGATTATCTGAACAGGGTCAGCTGGAGGAGGTGGCGACCGGCTACACCTTCTTCTGGAGCGGCCGACCAAAGGTAGAGCGACGCGACGCTGGTGTTGCCTTTGTCATCCGTAAAGAAATCGTGCGACGTCTGCCCTGTCTGCCGCAGATTATCAATGATCGCCTGATGAGCCTCTGCCCTGCCCTCTTCGGGGAGACCAGTTCGCCACCATCATCAGCGCTTACGCTCCCCCAATTGCGAGCGCTGATGCGGCGAAGGCTAAATTCTACGAGGACCTGCATGCCTTGCTGGCGTCTGTGACTCTGTCTTGACACCAGGCTCAGGTGGGGGAGGAGGAAAGAGTGCGGTAGATGCAGCGCAAGTCTACTATCACTTTAAACTAAATCACGCGCAAATCACCGTCCCTGCTCCACTTTCCCAGGGAGTATACGGTCGAACTGTCGTTATGCCGTGTGTGTGTGCGTGTGTGTGTGATAGATGCGTTGGACAACACGGGGGCCACATTAGAGCACGGCAGGCGTTATTCGCGTTGCGCTCCCATAACAAATGCCGAACATGGAGGTGTGGTGGCACGCCTAGGGGTGGCTAGGACTTAAGGGACCAAGCCGCGCCAGCCACCTGCGTCCTCTCCCGCCTCCGGTCTTCTTGTGTCTGTCTTGACACCGGACTCAGGTTGGGGAGGATGAGAGAGTGCGTTAGAGTTAGCACAAGGCTACTATCACTTATAACTAAATAACGCGCAAGTCACTGTCCCTGCTCCACTTTCCCATGGAGCAAACGGTAGAAATCGTCGGACTACGACGGCCGAACTGTCGTGTGTGTGTGATGGCGTCCTTAAAGGGCCTAGTGATAGATCCGTTAGCTTAATACGTGGGCCACATCACGGGACGGCAGGCGTTATTCGGGTAGCGCTCCCATAACAAATGCCGAAAATATGGGTGTGGTGGCATGCCGAGGGGTGTCTCCGGCCCTGCCAGTCACCTGCATCCTCTCCTGCCTCCGTTATTCTTAACTCTTTCTTGACACCGGGCTCAGGTGGGGGCGGAGGAAAGATTGTGGTATTACCAACGCAAGGCTGCTATCACTTAAAACTAATTCACGCTCAAGTTACCGTCCCTGCACCACCATGGTGTGGAGCATACGTTTGGTGCAGGCACGGTGCCTTGCGCATGATTTAGTTTTAAGTGATAGTAGCCTTGCGCTGCAGCTACCGCACTCTCTTCTCGTCCCCGACCAGAGCCCGCTTTAGTGACAGAGTCAAGAAGACCAGAAGCGTGAAAGACCGCAGGTGGCTGGCCCGGCCGCAGCAACCCCTGGGCATGCTACCACACCCACATGTAAATCATTTATTATGGAAGCGCAACCCAAATAACGCCTACCGTGCCCTGATGTGGCCCCCGTATTCGGCCAACGCATCTATCACGTGACCCGTTCAGGGGTCCAACACACACAAACACCCACACACGAGAGTTCAACCGTCGTAGTCTGACGATGTCCACCGTATGCTCCACACCATGGAGGTGCAGGGACGGTAATTTGAGCATGAATTAGTTTTTAGTGATAGTAGCCTTGCGATGCAGATACCACACTCTCTCTCCTTCGGCAGACAGGGCAGACGTCGAACAATGTCGTTACGGATGGCAAAGGCAACATCAGCCTCGCGTCGCTCTGCCCTTGGCCGACCCTTGAAGAATAAAGTGTAGCCAGCCCCCACCTCCTCCAGCTGACCCTGCTCAGAGAATTGGGTCTCGCTAAGAGCAGTAATGTCCACCTTGTAGCGCGTCAATTCCCGAGCGATTAGCGTCGTCCTCCTTTCCGGCCAGTTGCTCCTAGCATTGTCTAAAAGGGTGCAAAAATTCCAGGCTGGTAGTGTGAGTGGACTCACCCAAGCAGCCTGGAGAGTATGGTTAGGGGGATGGGGACGGGGGTATTGTTGTTTGTTTGAGTTTTACGACCGCGTAGTTTGCGATCTGCGAGCCGCGGCCGGCTGCTGAAGACGTGAGACCCAGGAATGTTTTAGGGCACATTTTCTAGCCAATACCTCCACGAGGAGGCAAGCAGTGTTATCCCTAAATAGGGCTGCTCGGACATCCCAGACGGCTGCCGAACTCCACAATGGGTCATGGATTTGTTTTAGTGGGAGAACGATCCAAATTAATCTGAGCCGACTACTGGGATGATGTCGCCCCTTACCATAGGACTTTTTGAGAGGGGGGAGGTGAGAAGTTAGGGAGTCAGACATACCGAGTCTGGAGGCACACACAACACCGGAGACCCTCACCTGGTTTATCCCGCATGTCGTGACTTTTGCCCGGGGTGTGGCCACTGAGAAGAACCCAAATTCGAAGAGCCACAGGTGAGAGTTGAGTACCAGTTAGAGGCGGCCACAGGAGCATTCACCACCAGTACGAGACAAATGGAGCGACCAAATGCAAGCTGTGTGGTGCTGCCCCTAACTTGTACGCCTACACCTCACACACACATGGCAGTTCAACGGTCGATTTCGACGAGGTTCACCGTTTACTTCATGGAAGGGTGGTGCAGGGATGGTGACTTGCGCGTGAAATAGTTTAAACTGATAGTTGCCTTGTGCTGCAGCTACCGCACTCTCTCCTCCTCCCCCACCTGGAGCCCGGTGTCAAGACATTGTCGAAGACTGA